>WNYA01000014.1:2316640-2491573 GCA_019512145.1 Engystomops pustulosus
ACCGTTACACAGACTTATCTGTGGCCTGGCACCCTGAACCTGAAGCCAGGCATGGTGTGTGTACAACGCCGGAACATGTGGCCGGCTCGGCCTGGCCCACTTGTTTAAATCTCATAGTTCGCGGTTCCTCAAGAAATACCCCAATCTGTCGGATTTGCTCACAGAAGGTGCCCAATCTGTGGCATTCATGGAAGTCCAGCACGATGCTGCCATCGCCAGGCAGCGCACGCCGACCTCCAAGCTGCCCGCTCACCGACTGTTGTGCGACGTGCCCACGAGGTGGAATTCAACATTAACCATGTTATCCAGAGTTTACCAGCAGCGCAGAGCGATTGTAAACTTGCCAGATGTCAACTTCCACCAGAACTGGGTAGTCAGGTCGTCGCTTCTCAAGTCTACAATGAGGATGGCTGTATCTGTTGTTGCTGAGTAACTTTGAGGAGTCAACAAAAGATGGTCATGCGATGCGCCATCATCAGCTACCCATCCCGCTGCTTGCCTGTTGAAAACTCTCTGGTAGGCATGAGTCAGAAGCTTGTGTAAAGAGACGGGGGAAGAAGATTCCCTTGTTGATAGCCAAGCACCTCGGTCTGTTTCCATCGCAGTATCGGAGGGAGTGGAGGAGGATGAGGAGGAAGAGGAGGAGAATGTTGGCGAGACGAAGAGGGGAGCATTGCTCAGTCCCTCCTGTTCAGCGTGTATGGGCAGAAGAGAGGAGTGGAGGAGTAGAGAGGAAATGGAGAGTCAGGCCAGTGAGGGATGAATTCTTGCGGTTGGGACTCTGGCGCATATGGCAGATTTCATGCTAGGCTGCCTATCCGGACCCTCGCGTTCAAAATTTATTCCAGCACCGATTACTGGGTATTCACTCTCCTGGACCCACGTCAAGCAAATCTTTCACTCCATGCCCGAGAGGAAAGGAGTGAGAATGCATGAATACCGCAGGCCCTGGTGCACAAGCTGAAACAGTATTTCCCTTCTAGACAGCGCAGCGGCAGAGGCGTAATTCTGCGGGCAAGTAGCGAGGGAGAAGTAGGCGAGCAGGCAGCTTGTCCAGCACTGGCAGGGTACGCTTTACAAGGCCTTTGCCAGTTTTATGTCACCCCGCAAGACACTGTCACCTGTCCCCAGTCTCAGCAGAGTAGGGCTGATCTTACGAAAGATGTGAGGGAGGACGTAGCTGACCATACCATGTTCTCAAAATGATCACACAGCTCCCTACAACTACTGGGTTTCAAAGCTGGACAGTGGCCGAACTGGCGCTGTAGCCTTGAGGTTCTTGCCTGCCCTGCCGCTAGCGTGTTGTAATGAGCGGGTTTTCAGTGCTTGGTGATCATCACCATAGCGTACACGCCGTCGACTGACAGCGCGACCGGCTGACGCTATCAAGATGAAGAAAGCTGGATTTCGATTCACACCAGGTGAAAGAAGCTCAACCGAATAATGTATGCACTCTCCTCTCATTGTCTCCTTCTCCTCTTTGTAACTAAGCAGAGGAAAAAGCTATTTTGCCAGGGCCAAATGGCTCTAGCTAGTAGTACTCTAGTATTTATTTTTCTTTTTCTCTTTTTTTTCTTTTTCGAGGCACCTACCCGTAACCCTGTTTTAAAACAACTGTTTGTTGGAGCTGCCCCCATACAGGCACATCCAATATTTAATTTTCCTGACAAGCCTACAGCTCGTCTTTTAAGTTTGGAGCTGGCCACTCAGCACATTCTTATTTGTCTCTACATTGCCTCACGAGATTAGCGCTCCACACGTTGTCATGCTTCAAACATCATCGCACCTCCTCAAAGTCGTCGCACATACGCTAACTCCATACATTGTCACCTAGGCAAACAGCTGTTCGGCAGATTTTGGTTGTTTTAATCGCCCCGTCTTCCACAAAAATCCGTGTTAACTTTGTCTGCACACCTGCTTGGTAATCCACAAAACTATATGCACTTAACTTGACCGATATTATTCATCAGCGCTACTTGGATGCAATCTGTTTTACATTCCCTCCCCCCAAACCCAGGATATACCAAGCCAATACTATGAATTACTACTTATCTTATACAAAACAGGTCTTAGAATTGCTGTTTGGGGAGAGCCGAGAGACAGGGGCTTGGGACAGGCGTAAAGCTCGCTGGCACGGACCGCCGGCTCGTCATCTCAAGAATCCAACTAACGTAGTTTTAACTGCAGCACCTTTAATTACTACACTTACTGCCTCCAAAATCGTCCCTTATCAAACGAGCTGGTGCAGGGCAGAATTTTGGGTGTTTCACCAGATACAACAATTGGAAACTCGGCGATCTGTCGCCGCCATGCTGGCGGACCTGAGGGTTTCAAACATAGAAGACAGATATGGATGCCCCATACGGGCGCTCTTAATCATGGAACCATTTCCAAAAAACTATAAACATAGAACCGCCCTATTGCTATTCCATTATTCCTAGTTGAAAGATTCAAACGACCCCGCCTGCTTTGAAAATTATAATTTTTTCAAAGTAAAGCTCATGGCCCCAGGCCCATTTTGGGTGGGGAGGAGCTGAGAGGACAGGTACGGCTGATAGGCAAAAGCTAGCCTGGCAGCGTACCGCCAGCTCCACCCAGATAGGCAGCCTTGTCAGAGGCAATACGCATACTGCCCCTGCATGTTTCCTGTCCATTTCGCCTCCACGATCTCACCAGCGTCGACCAATGGTGTCTCCGATGCGCACTTTCAACTGTCTATACCCAGACGCTTGGAGCACGAGAGGATATACAGAACATCATCGCCTTATCGAGATACAAGCTGTGTGTCAGGCAGAATTGCGGGTGTTTCCCAGATACATAATGGACTCGGCGATCTGTCGCCGCCATGATGGAGAGCCTGAAGTTGCAATCATGCAGTGACAATATGGATGTCCCATACTGTCGCTCTTAATCATGGTAACCCTTTCCGAGAAAAATTATTAAAAATAGAACCGCTATCTATTCCATTTATTCCTAGAGAAACATTCAAACAACCCCGCCTGCTTGAAAATTATAATTTTTTCAAAGTACAACGCTTTGAAAGTAGGACCTGAAGTTTCAATCATAGAAGCAATCTGGAGCCCCATACTGTTGTTTTGAAAACTTTTTTGGACTGCCCCATACAGGCACTATCCAAATTTAATTGTCTCCATAGCAGCCTCCACACATCGTCTTTATAGCTGCCTCCACACTTTGTCTCCATTGCTACCTCCACACGTCATCTCCATAGCTGCCTCCAAAAGTCGTCCACATAGCTACCTCCATACATTGTCCCCTTAGCAAACAAGCTGTGTCAGGCAGAATTTTGGGTTGTTTTAACGGCTTCCCCGTGTTAACTTTGTCACCACCCTGCTGTGTTATCCACAAAATTTTGTCTTCGACCGATATTATTTCAGCGCTACTTGTGCATCTTTTTACGTTCCCCTCCCCCAACATAACCAGGCCAATTACTTATAAGAACATTACTACACTTGATCTTATACAAAAGGTTCTTAGAATTGCTGTTTGTATCCCCCGCCTGCTTTGAAAATTAATTAAGGAGCCGAGAGGCAGGGGCTTAGCCAGGCGAAAGCTCACCTGGCAGCAGACTGCCAGCTCCATCCCAAGATTAAGCAGCCTCAGAGGCATCCATGCATGCTGCCCCTGCTGTTTCCTGTCCATTTCGCCTCCACGATCCTCCACAGCGTCCACCAATGTCTCCATGCGCAACTTTCAACTCTCTATACCCAAGACGCTGGAGCACGAGAGGATATACAGCACATCTTCCCATTAGCAATGAGCTGTGTCAGGCTACATTTTCAGGTGGTTTACCGGCTGTGATTTTCTGGTTCTTATATGGGTCACTCATTTTGATAATGGATGCGAAGCTGTATGACTGAGTGCGCGTCCCCCCCCCACATGCCTCCACACGTCGTCTCCATAGCTGCCACCACACGCCGTCTCAATAGCTGCCTCCACACGTCATCTCCATATCAGCCTCCAGACGCCGTCTCCAAAGCAGCGCCAAAAGTTATTCCATGGCTGCCCCCACATGTCGTCCCCTTATCAAACGAGCTGTGCAAGGCTAATTTTTCGGGTGTTTCACCAGATACATCATGGAACTTGGCCACTATGTCGCCACCATGCTGTGTTATCGACTAAATATACCATCAACCTTTTGTTCACATAGGAAATCATTTCAGAGCTTCTTGCTCACCTCCTTTGGTTCCTCTATGCCACCCATTGGTTTGAAGCCTTGAGTCCATTTGCGGTATGTCGCCATGACACTCTCTAGCCTGCCGCTGCCTCTGCATGCCGTCTTCTATAGTGTCAGGGTCAATTATTGGATGTTTTAGATGCTATCTAGCCTCATTCGGTCACTCTGTCATGGCCATGCTGTTGCCCATCATTTTGGCATAATGGTGCGATTAAGCAGCCTCAGAGGCATCCATGCATGCTGCCCCTGCTGTTTCCTGTCCATTTCCGTGGTGTTTCCATCATTTTCTGAGGTTCCCAGGTGTTTGGCCAAGCTTTCCTGTGCAGACCCATGGTCCCCTTGAAAAATGCTCGAGTCTCCCATTGACTTCAAAGGGGTTCGTTATTCGAGACGAGCACTCGAGCATCAGGAAAAGTTTGTCTCGAATAACGAGCACCCGAGCATTTTAGTGCTCGCTCATCTCTAGTATTTATACATTTCAAAGTGCCAGATCTGTTAAATTATAATGACCCCACACACTCAATGTCATAAAAGAATAAAAAATGTCCAAAAAGCTCTTCGCAATTTAACCATACACAATAATTTTCATATATAATTTTAAATCTTCCACACTTTAAATTGTATGTATTGGCTACGATTGTTTAAATACCGCAAAAACGCAACATAAACATTAGAGTGGCCATGTTTCATTTGTATTTGCGAATCAGTTTTGTTTCTGATGCTAATATATGAGTAGTGTCTCTCAATTCTGGAGATTGTATATAAAAGTATTTATTAGTATCATGGGGTTTATAGTTGCATATAGTAAAATAAAGACAGCATCTAAGGCTTCAGAGAAAGCTGATATACAATAACCTATAATACTTGTTCCATAATGATGATAAAGTCTAAGGAGCAGGTGGTGAATTTTTTTGGTCTTCATCGTGAAGATGTCAAAGGAAGTATAAACTATCGAAATTAAAGTGCATGTTATTGAACTAAATGCACCAGAAATCCAATACCATTTACTACAATAAACATTTGTGTGTTTGTTGTATTTTTGGGGACATTAGAGTGACAAGAGGACATGTAAAAAGCTTAGGTAATGACTATTACATCATTTTCAAAGAGGTATCTAGTTATCAGGATGCAGCTAGATCTGATGATATTGTAAGGGATCACCGATACCAACATATCGATCATAAGCCGTAATGAAGAGAAAGATCTCCTCTACAGCCATCGTAGCTAAGAAAGAAAACTACTGGATAAAACATTGTCATAAAGAAACCATGTGATTCCAAGATGATGACATCAGACATATGACGGTGAAAATGGAGGACTTAATTACAACTTCAATCTAATATATTAAGAAAACTAAAGTTACAAAATTATGCAGTGGAGGTCTATTTATTCATTTGGTTTTGATGAGGTTAACTGCATCATACAATTCTGAATGTATTATATGAAAACCATAGACTTCAACTCGAACAAAAAATTTATTTTCATCAGATTACTGTCTTTTTTCTTTAAAACAATAACTTTTATACAACTTTACCTTGCTCCCTGCCTGCTCGTGTCCCTAGACCCCTGGGAGTGGTCATCCTTGCTCAAAGTAAGTACACATCCTCCACAAACAGCTCATACTCCTTGCTACTTGCCTCCGCCTCTCTGCATCTCTTGCAGATCGGTTCAGATTGCGGACATGCTTAGAAAGGAGTGGAGACGCACAGCAGTCTTCCCTCTATCTGCACATTTTCCACTTTCAGTAGAGGGTTGGTAGACAGTAGGGCAGAAGAGGGTACACAAAGTCAATAGCAAGTTGTATAGCCATGCTACTGCCTAGCAACTCTGGGCTTGACGAGTTGCATGAACAGGCCTACAAGAGGAAGCGGAGAGGTGGAGGCAAGAAACAATGTAGCGGGCAAGGTGGGAGGGATTTTAAATTCAAAATTGAGGAAGACAAACAGTTTGTGGAAAAGGCTTACTTACTTTGAGCAAGATTGACCACGCCCAGGGGACTAGGGACACAAGCAGGCAGAGAGTCAGGGAAAGTTTTATAAAAGTTATTTTTTAAAAGAAAATCCAGAAATGTGACAAAAACTGTTTTCAGATATACAGTTATTTGTGGTGCACAGTTTGCCCCTTAAGGAGCTACTCACGGTATAAGACCGGTCCACACAGTCTTAGAAAAAGTCCACAGAAATAGAGAAAATAATTTCACTCTGACCGGAGCTCCTAATAGTATTCTTCTCATTCGTTATTCCACCGATGAACAGCACTAATCCTCAGTTTCTCCTGCTGAAAGTATGTCACCATTCAGACTAGCACCATCGCACTCTCATCATCCTCCTTTAATTATATGGTAGCTGGAAGAAAATATGCAGGCAGATGGTGTGGTACGTTCCAACAAAGTTAAAATGTATTTAAGTTCATCATACTCACAAGAGTCAATTAAAAATGTGCATATCACAAGTCAAATAACTGGACATGAAAGCTAACGTCCCGTTATTTGACTCTTGTGAGTATGATAAACTTAAATAAATTTTAACTTTGTTGGAACGTACCACACCATCTGCCTGCATATTTTCTTCCAGCTACAATATAATTAAAGGAGGACATACTTTCAGCAGGAGAAAGTGAGGATCAATGCTGTTCATCGGTGGAATAACGAATGAGAAGAATATTATTGGGAGATCTGGTCATAGTGAAATTATTTTCTCTATTTCTGTGGATGTTTTCAGATATCCTTGGTTTTGACTATGAGGACATGGGAGAACTCGAAAAAAAGTGTTGTGGTGATATGTTCCCTTTAAATATTATGGAGCATTCAAAGTTAGAAATACTATCATCTATTGTGTAAATGCTCCAATTCTGCATACATTTTATTTCTGTGTTCCTGCTCCTCACCAGACACCAATTTTCAAAGCTGTCTGGGTGTGGAGTAATTATTTATATTAACATTGCCCTTAATAATTTTAGCAATGCGGATTGTACATTGGAGTTCTGTAGACTGTATATTAGAGGATTTGTCATGGGGACTATAGTGGTATATACTATATCAAAAACATTATCCAGAATCTTAGAGTACGGTGGGATCAAATACCCTACTAAGCACGTCCCATAGAAAATAGTGATAATAGTGACATGGAGAAGGCCTTTTTCCGACTTTCTTGAGACTTCATCTTGAAGATGACAGAAAAAATATTACCATAGGAAATAAATGTGCACATTAAGGGAATAAAAACCAACATCACAATCTCCACACCGTTTGCTATGATAAACATTTCTGTGGTTGTACATGTGATCTGTGTTAGTGATTTGGCATCACAGTAGAACTGGTGGATGATGTTGGAATGACAGGAGGACATGTATAAGACTAAGGTTACAATCGATAAAGAATTTAAAAATCCGACCACCCAAATAGCAAAAGTTATCAAGCTGCAATTTCTAGGACTCAAAATCTCATGATAATGTAAAGGACTACAGATAGCGACGTATCTATCAATAGCCATAACAAAGAGCAGAATTTCCTCAGCTGTAGCGACTAATAAAAAAAAGAACAACTGCGTATAACATTGTGCGGAGGAAACAATATGATTCCCGGATAATAACGTGCAGTAATTTAGGAACCGTGACGGATGTATAAAATATATCTACAATGGATAAATTACAGATAAAGAGATACATTGGTTTATGTAACTGAACCTCCAGACATATGACTGTGATAATGGAGGAATTAATAAGAACTCCCACCACATATATCAGGAAGAAGAAAGCCGTGATGAAGGGTTTACTCCTCGTCTCTCCAGAAAATGGCAGAATGTAAAAGTATTTAATAGAAGTTTCATTCTTCATTGGGATTTGAATTTTTTCTACAAAACAAGCAATAAAAACAAATTGGATTATAGAATTTCAGATTAGTTGAAAAAATTTGTTTCTCTTAACCGAGGCTAATTTTCCGGGCATTTTTAAAAACTGTTTAGAGAGAAATTGATGATCTCTTAAAGACTTTCTATATTCAACCCAATTTGGGAAAGAGAATGCAGAGAGGCCAAACCAAGTTGCGAAGTATCGGAGGGAAGTTGGAGGGGTTTTATAATTCTAAATTAAGGAGGACAAGCTTTTTGTGGAGGAGATGTACTTACTTTGAGCAAGGATGACCATGCCTTGGGGACTAGCAACACGAGCAGGCAAGGAGCCAAGTAAAGTTTTATAAAAGTCATTGTTAAAAAATGCAAAAAATCTGATAAAAACAGTTTTTTGATATGCTTGGTATTGACTGTGGGGAAGTGGGAGAACCTAAAAACAGTGTTCTGGTGACAGGTTCCCTTAAAATATTCAACGACCATTCAACGTTAGAAATACTATCAGCTATTATGTGAATGCTCCCATTCTTCACACATTTTATTCCTGTTTTCCTGCCCCTCACCAGACACCAAGTTTTCCTGTTTTATGTGTGTGAAGTAATTATTGAATATATACATTAGCCTTAAAAACTTCAGCAATGTGGATTGTACATTGGAGTTCTGTAGACTGTATATGATAGGATTTGTCATGGGAATAATAGTTGTATATACTATATCAAAAACAGTATCCAGAACCTCGGAGTTCGGTGGCATCAAATACCCAACTAAGCTTGTCCCATAGTAAATAGTGATAATAGTGACATGGGAGGAGCAGGTGGAGAAAGACTTTTTCCAACTTTCTTTTGACTTTATCTTAAAAATGGCAGAGAAAATCTTAGTGCAAGAAATAAAAGGGCACATCACTGGTATAAAGGCAAACAGCAGAATCTCAGCTGCATTTACTAGATAAAACAGTTGTGAGGTTGTACAAGTGACCTGTGTAAGTGACTTAGCATCACAGAAGAACTGGTGGATGCAGTTGGAGTGACAGTTGGACATGTATAGCACTGATTGTATAAAATAAAAAAAAAAAAATAATGATAATGTAGGAATTAATAAAAACTCCGACCACATATATCAGGAAGAACAATGCGACGATGAAGGGTTTATTCCTTGTCTCTCCAAAAAATGGCAAAATTTAGAAATATTCTAGAGAAGACACATTAATCACTGGGATTTGAATATTTTCTACAAAATAATCAACAAAAACAAACTGCATTATATAATTTCTTATTGTATAAGGTAAAAAAAAAAGCTGTGCTACTCTTAACAATGGCCCATTTTCCAGACATTTTAAAAAACAGTTTTGAAAGAAATAAATGATCACTTAAACACTTTCTAGATCCGGACCAGTTTGTGAATCTACTTCTCCAGGTTTCGACACTTTCTGTTTGTCTTCCACTTATGTTTTTTTCTGTTCTCTAGGAAGTCTTCAAATTCTACAGGTTAACCCTACAGTTTATCCTTACCCTTACTTGAGATAATTTTGCAAGATACAAATTTACCACCTATTATCTATGTTTTTTTTTAATTTTAAATCTTAATTCTGGGCCACATATTTTGGAAAATATACAGAAAAAATCATGTCTGAAATACAAACTGTAAAATAAAACTCCCTTTCCTAGGGACGAGACATCAACATTAGACATCATTTCTAGTCCTAGAAATTACCGTAAACCAAATCTAATATATGGCATTTTATAAAGGCAGGATCAGCACTGAAATGATCTACAATGGGGATTATTTTAGTTAAAAATGATAATTACGACCATGATAATGTCGGAGTTGTAAAATCTGACCCACATGTGTAGGGTCACAAACCTTATTACAAAAACAAAGAAACTTTAAAAATAAAAAAATTCTATTCAGCAGATTTAGTCCTCACTAATAATTTCTCCTTTCGGCTGAAGACGTGAACTTGTGCTTTAAAAAACAGCAATTAGGTTATTTAAAAAAGGACCCTTCTCATTCACATCAAATAACAAATATATGAATTATATTTTATATTTGACTTTTAAACTCCAATTACATTAATACTATGTGTCCTGATATTAATATATTAAATAAAAGAGATACAAGAAATCATCAGTCTTTGCATTTTTAATTGAAGCGATAAAATCAAACTCTTCTGACTGTCTCGTTGTATCTTGGCTCGTGTCCATATTTCTTTTCTTATGGGATATTTTTAGATCATATTTGTCCAGTGTTACGGTTGAAAGCTGATTTTCCAAACATCATTTTATAGATTTTATTTAGCGTAGCTTTTAGCGTGACCATCCCGTAGAGACAATGCTTCTGAGAGGCTGTGGTGTAGAAGTGGGATTTATCCTTATATTCAAACGAAATATTAGAAAAAGAGGAGCCTGTATAACACGGCAACACAGGAAACATAGAATGTGCTGAACCCTTTTGATACAAATAATTTTCATAGAAATGTTTTGGTTTCAGGAAAATACATTTCTCAACCAATAGAAAAACAGCCTTAGTTCTATCAATTAACACAAAATTAACAGAAAAATAAAAAATATAAATCAACTGAAAAACTTAATTTGTAAGATATCATTTATAAAAATATACACAAATGTCTTGTTTTCTTACCAGTGTAGTCACCCGGCTTGTCCTAATATAAATGTCTTCTGGAAGGAGCGAGAGCTGTGTGGAGGGTTTATATTGTGTTGTGGATTGTCTTGGCCCCATGATCAGGGATAGAAAATTACCCATGAGGTAGGAAGATGTGAGCATCTCCTGGGTCTTCACATAATGATTTACAATGATCTTTATTCTAACTTTTTTTTTTAAACCTGTCTTAAAAACTTTTTTAGTACAACTATTTACTTTGCATTGGTCTAGCATTGTTTTCAATTCAAGGCATCCAATTTAGAGCATGCACTCTACACTCCAATTGGGGGGAATTTAGCTTTGAGTGCTGGGAGGGATACAGGTGGGATATTGATGGGGAGATTTTGTGATTTCTGTATGTTCAGCTTATAGTAGGACAGCGACTCAAAGTAAGCTATTGCTGCCAACGTGGAGTATAGAGACCTCTCAGGGCTAGAAAGTGTCATAACTATATCACCCACATATAACGAAATCAGGTGTTCTCTATCTCCTATGTTTATGCCAGAAATCTGATTGTTTCTGAGAATTTGGGCTAAGGGTTCAATGGATAGGATAAATAGTAACGGGGAAGGGGGGGGGCAACCCTGTGACAGGGTCCTATTTGCTAATATCCTTGCTGCGGGTGATGAATATAGGGCTCTGATAGCCTGTAAGATTGTTCCGGTTAAGCCCATTTTTTCCTGGACCGACAAGGAGAACGATCAGTTAAAGCGGTCAAACGCCTTCTTGGCTTCTAATGTCACAACCACTGCCTCCTCACCTGATTTATTTAAGTGGTCTATTATATTTATCGATCTCCAAATTTTATCAGATAGTTGTCTGGTCTGGACAAAGCCTGTTTGGTCTGAGGAAATTAATGTAGGTATCACGGAGGCAAGTCATAGGGCAAATAATTTGGTATAGGTCTTAAAATTTAGGGGAATAGTAGGGGATTTCTCTGGTTTTGAAATTGTAATGATAGTGGCGAGTAGAATGGCTTTAAGGATAAATAGTTTGAGAGACGTTTTCTGAAAGGTCCCTACCATATGGGGAAGAAGAACAGATTGGAAGGTTTTATAATAACAGTTTGTAAATCCATAAGGCCTAGGTGATTTTCTGGCTCTCCGAGCCGTTATTATTTACTGCATTTCTTACTGGGTGGATGGGTTTAAGTAGGTCAGCAGGGCTTCTGTTAGGGTAGAGAGATTAATGGAAGCTAAGAAGGTGTTTATCTCTGTTGGAGAAGGTTGGTGAGTGTGGGTAGCTATACCTTTAGGGTCTAATATTTTTGAATTGTTATTTGTTGGATCAATTAGAAATGGGATTTTTGATTTGTCTGCTAATCTTTTCACTCTATATGGAAAAAGGCCACAGAGTTTTTGATGGCGATAAGAATACAATGCTGGTGTTTGTGAAAATATGATTGGAAAACAAAGGTGGCACTGGGCTGGATGCTTCACATGGAAGGTAAGGGCTAAATATGAATAAAAACATAAATTCAGAACATAGCAAGAAAACATTTCCCTTAACCCCTACGGGCCTCTTTTGGCCTTAAGGACGCAGCCCCATTTTTCAAATCTGCCCTGTGTCACTATAAGTGGTTATAGCTTTGGAACAATATAAGAAATGCAGGGGATTTTGAGATTGTTTTCTCTCGACACATTGTAATTCAAATTAATTTAAAAATTTGGATGATATCTTTTGTGTTTAGTTATGAAAAAAACTAAATTTGACAAGAATTTGGAAAAATTCTTTATTTTCAACGTTCTAAATTTTCTACTTTTGATGCAGATAGTCATAGCTCCCAAATAAATTCATAACTTACATTTCCCAAATATCTGCTTTATGTTGGCATGGTTTTTTAAATTCCACATATTTTACTAGAATGTTTTGAGGCTCAGAATTTGGGTGCCATTTTTCAAATTTTTTGGAAAATCACCAAAACTAATATTTAGATGGACATGCTCAACTTTTAATGGACTGTGAGAGGCCTAAATAATAGCTAGAATTGTTATTGGAAACTACACACCTCAATGCATGAAAAACCACTTTTAAGAAGTTTGTTAACCCTTTAGGTGTTTTATAGGGGTTAAAACAAAATGGAGGTGTGGTCTACAAATTGTAATATTTTTTGACAATACATTCATTTTGGGTGGAAAATTAAACATTTGTAATGGATAAAATGAAAAATGGCTCCAAAAAGTTTGATACCCAATTTCTCCCTAGCACACTGATACCCCATATGGGGTGGTAACCTGCTGTATGGGTTCACGGCCGGGCATAGAAGGGAAGGAGGCGTATGCAGATCAGATTTGCTATGTCACATTGTACAGCTATAATTTTTTTTGTTTTTTTTTATTTGGATCTATAGGGGCTTATTTTTTGCCACTGATGCACTTTTCTGGTACATAATTTTGGGGCATCCATAGCTAATTGGTGAAATTTTATTAACTCTTTTATAGTATTTTTTTGAAGCCGTTTACCGTACCATAAAAATAGTATATTATTTTTATTCTATGGGTCTCCACGATTACAAAAAGACCTTATTTATGTAGTTTTTTTTTTTTTAAATTCCTATTTTACTGAACAAAAAGTAATTAGGCAAAAATAAATTTTTGCATCACGACTTTCATATGCATAACTTTTTTATTTTTCGGCTTACAAATCTGTTAGGATGGTTATTTTTTGTGAGAAGGATTGCTCTTTTTAGTGGTCTTATTTTAGAATGCGTAACTTTTTAAAATCATTTTTTAAAGGGTATTAATTGAAAATTAACTTTTTTTCACAGCGTTTTTGAGGTTTTTTTTACGGGGTTCATTTTGCAGGTCCAATAACGATTCTGTTTTATTATGTAGATTGTTACGGACGTAGCGATACCAAATATGTGGGGGTTTTGTGTATTTTATTCAATTTTAGTGAATAAAAACAAATTTGGAGACAATTTTGTTCAATTTAGCATCACCATGTTTTCAAATGCCTAACTTTTTATTTTTCAGCTGACAAATCTGGTTAGGGGCTTATTTTTGGCGAGAAGAGTTGTTCTTTTTAGTGGTCTTATTTTAGAGTGCGTAACATTTTTTAAATCACTTTTTAGATAATTTTTTTAAAGGTATTAATCAAAAATTAGCTTTTTTTGGAACGGTTTTTGCGTTTTTCCCCCCGCGTTTACAGTGCAGGTCCAGTAACAATTTTTTTTTATTATACAGATTGTTACGGACTTGCCAATACCAAATATGTGGCTTTTTTGTGTGTTTTTTTTATAGTTTATTAAGTGTTTTTATGGGAAAATGTCATTTTAGGGGCTTATATTTTTATGTATTTATTTTTTATTTATTCTAATATGTTAACTTTAGTGTTTTTACATGTTTTTACTTATATTTACTCGAAATTGAACCAGCGATGCTCTGATTGCTGGTTCAAATTCAATACACTGCTCTACAATCCTTTTTTATTGTAGAGCAGTGTAAACTGTCTGATCATGCAGAGCATCTTTTAGCACGATCACATTTTAGATTTTTTTGTAAATTAAAAATTTACCTTTATTATTTTTGATATGCGCTTTACATACAAATGTGTTTTTTTCTTCCTAGATAATGCAAAGATAAAACCCAACATGCAATAAAAAAAATCAACAAAAGCACCAAATTATTCACTTTACATTTTGCATAATGTAATGGTATAACATGGGCCTATACACTCTGATCACATTGTGACTTAAAGGAAACCTACCACTACGGATCTACCTATTAAGCTAAATACGGTGGTAGGTGCATCTATCGTATGTAAGGATAGCCCTTTTTAGGGCTAATCCTTTACTCCCCTCTATCTTTTCTAATCTTTAATCAGGTTAATATGCAAATTATCTAAAGAGGCTACTGGGGCGTGGAGTAGCTGGAGCTGAGGCTACACGGTGGGTCTACTCCACGTCCCAGTAGCCCCTTTGATCCTCCTACCCAGAAATCTACAATCTAATTTTTGTTAGTTTACGTTATAGTATTTCTTACTGGATTTTATTATTTTGGCGGAAAAAATGTCTGTAGTATAATAAAATGTAAAATATATTTTATTTAAAATATAAAAGTAAGATTCTTTAATAAAAAGGCAAGTAACATCGGGTGCATGAGAGTGGGAACTGTAATGGATCAGCCCTATGATCAATTTACTTATAGCTCAATGACCTGTAGAAACCTTATACTATAAAGATGACATTCATAGCTGTAATCTATGATTGGCTGTATTATCACCTGATCTCGGGACTATTGCAGATCAAAAAGTCATGACATAAAGTAACCATGGTCATTACAGGGATGATTCTTTATATATGTCAGATTAATAAAGTTATAAGTTTTGAACCTTATAATAAAATAGTCAATATGGGTAATTTGGAGACATTTTAATCTAAACCACTTTTCTTTAAGTATAACGGTAGGTGAAGAGACAAAGTGACGGCACCAAACTTGCAACGAAGAGACTTCACAGCATAATTCTGCTGTTGCAGCTGCCGTCTAACCGCACAAACTGGCAACTTTCCCCCACGGTGCACGTTGAATGCCAGCACAATCAAAATATAGAATAGAAAAGCGAGTTGCACTCACCAGGTTTAAAGGCAGGAACAAACTTTATTGCAGGAATATATCCAGGACAGGGGGGATGCACCCAGGCAAGGCGCTGGGCCGTTCCGCGCACAAAGCCTTTCTCAAGCCTCGGACCTATTCTTTAAAGCTTTGGATTCTTTACATGGTACCACGCCAGTGACAACAGTCAACTTATATTATACTTATTAAAGAAGATCTGTGGGGGTCATTATATTAGAATTTTCTCTTTTTTTCTCTTATTTCTGCAACTTTTACTGGCAAATTTGATATATTTGTGTTTAAATTGCACTTTTCCACTCCCTCCTCACCAGTTAGCCACACAAGAATTCTCCAGTTGCGCCTGATATATCTTTTAAAATCCAAAATGTGATGCGCAGACAGTTTACAGTCCAGCCCGGTAGGGGTCTGACTGACAGGGACATCGGGCAGCCCCAGAGCACATTGTAGACTTCGGGGCTGCCCAGAAGAGGATCGTATCCCCCGGTAAGCGACACGGGGGATCCGATCCACAGCAGGAACACCCTTACACGCCGCGGTCATGCTTGACCGCGGCCTGTAAGGGGTTAACACCCGCGATCGGAGTCGGCTCCGATCGCGGGTGTTAGTGAAGCCTGTCCGCTGTCGGCTCCGTTCGTGAGCTGGTCCCAGAAGCTGGACGTTATACTACGTCCCAGTGCACTTAGCATGCAGCCCCGGGGACGTAGTATAACGTTGTGGTGCGCCTAGTGGTTAACAAGGCACGGACACCACAGGAAAGCTTAAATAGTTAACCCCTTTGTGGGGCAAAGGATATGGCGAAGCCGAGCAATTCCGTTGGGTTCCTTCTCAACCCAGCTCTTGGTGGTATCAGTGCTTCATAGCTCACTTGGATGTAACTGTCTTCCAATCTTGGGGATGTAAATTTACTCGAGCACTGGCGTCATCAGTCAAGTGGAATGTTCCATGACTGGAGCAGTCATTGTCCGTCTTCCAATGATGCAACGTGATGAATAATGCCATCTCTCTGTAGCAGGATCTTTACCAGGAATCCCCAGCGATAGGGTATCTTGTGGTCCCTCAGTGCCAGGGTCACCGGCAGTAGTTCTCTCCTCTGGCGCAATGTAGCAGTAGATAGGTCTTGTACATAAGCTGTTAGGTCCTGATTGGCAATGTTTTCTGAGATGCCTCTAAACTTCAGTTTGTTGTGCCTGGAGCGATCCTCCAGGTCCGTAAGCTTGGATTTCATCACCTCAAACTCCTCAGCTAGATCGCTGTGATTAAATGTGTTTGCAAATCCTCCCTTTTATTCTCCAAGTGGGAGATTCTGGCGTTTATGTTCTTAACCGTGGCCTGTACAGGGGACAGCAGTTCAGACAGGTTGCTATGTAGTAGTTCACTCGGTGGCTAGGCCACGCCCACCAAAAGTACCTTTTTGTAAGAGTTCCTGTAACAATTGACTCTTCAGTACTGTCAAAGTACTGGAAAAGTCAGTGACGAGTAGTACAAAGCAAGAAACTAAACAAATCAGCACATATATATTTAAGAATCCCTAAGGCCTCATTCACACTACTGTGTGCAATGTATGAGCTGCAAACAATGTGTGATGTGGTTTGCGGCCCGGCTGACATGAGTGAAGTGAGTGGACCATGTTCATTGAAGGTGCCTTGCCATTCTGTTCACAGATTCACAAATCCGTCCCAAAATAGGACCTGCTCTATATTTTCTTGTGCGGCTTGTACTTGTACATCAATTGGTCACTGCACTGTGTTCGTGAATAATAGAAGTCAATAGGAACCGTTTACTTGCTGCATTTTGTCCCGCATGTGTGCATGAGGACTAAGAGCAGACTCTTTTAAGGCACTAGGGAAAAGAGGAGTTTGAGTATGTAAAAGCAATGGTACTAGTATTGTAGTAATCAATAAGGATGACAATGCAAAACCTGTCCTACATAATCTGTATGTAGTAGTTTTCTTTAACAGTCTAGGGAATTAAGCTATTTTTTAAGTGATAGGACCTTTATACATATCTAGTAGTGGTAATAGTGGTTTATCTAACCTAATACAAGCCTTTATTGAGATATTTCACAACATAGCATAAGATCCACTCAACTCTATGCATAGTCTACATGCTCATTCACCTCCAGGACCGGTGTTCCATGAATTTACAGTATTTAACATACAAACATTATACCAAGATCCTTCAGTGATTTCTTGTACTTATTAATAATAATATGGATCCTGTTGCCACTATTATGGCTACACAAGTTTATATTGGATTTATATTGGTTACTTAAAATAAGTCAAGGACCTTGAGTCACCATGGACCAGGTGATGTTCAGCTAGCCAAAAACAATCAACAGCTGTCATTCTAAAGTTGAATTACCAGGATCCAGGGGATGTATAATAACACATTTAGTATTTTTTAGTTTAACATCATATGGTTAATTATGGTCATATGGGTGTATTTCAAAAAGTATTTTTTAACTTCATCTTTACTTTACTTTGGTGATTTTCCATGAGAAAAATTGCACTGTATAAATAAGATCAGGATTAGGGTTAGCCTGCAAAAAACTTACCCCAGGGCCGGGCAGTCAGAAGGGCAGGGTACAGGGGCAGTTGCAGCCTAGTATTCGAAGGTTTGGTACTATGCTTTTCCATTCAGATAATTTTATGCTGCAGAATTGTTGTATCTGACTAGTTGTTAAAAACTGAGAGAATCTGATGGAAAAGTAAATGGTTTTAGGCAGCATAGTATCCTGTGGTCAACCCAGGACTACCGGCAATGGATGTCCCTTAATGGACCGCACCAGGCTACCTTCAGTGACCCAGGGGCTCAGTGTACAGGGTAATAGTAAGGGAGTTACTGCAGTAACCATTGACAACTTGATATAAAGAAGCCAAGTTGTATAAAGAATCAGGTCATAGAGCCACTGTGCCATGTAACTGTTTTGACTTTTGGCTACTCCTAAGGGTGTTTTCTAAGTGACCCTATCACCTTGTACAACGATTTGGTATACAACTACAGTAAGTCCCTCTGGCTCTACCTCTTGGTGTAGGTAATAATTTACCCTTGGCAGGTTAAGAGACACTAGTAAGCAGCAGAGACCTAAGAAAACACAGTGAAAACAGTGAACACAGAATCATTTAAGTGAAGAACACAGTGAAGAACACAGTAAAGAACAGGTTGCAGATATTTCCGTACATCTGCTAACTTATCCGAAGACAAGCGTGCCAAACGGTGTTCTTCATAATAGTATGTGAAGAACAAAATGTGTAAAGAATCTTCACACATATTGTTCTTCCCATATTATTGTGAAGAACACCGTTCTTCAGTGAAGAACACATTGCAGATGTTTCCATACATCTGCTAACTTATCGGAAGACAATAGTGCAGAAAGGTGTTCTTCACAATAGTATGTGAAGAACAATATGTGTGAAGAACACATTGCAGATGTTTAACATGGGTCATTTTTGAAGTTGCACGAATATTCCATTGAATAAAAAAACGAAGAAACAGGACCCACTTCCTTATTTCTCAGTAAAATGACAAATTTTATTGGTCCCTTTGGTCCCCTTGAAAAATGCTCGAGTCTCCCATTGACTTCAATGGGGTTCGTTATTCGATACGAGCACTCGAGCATCGAAAAAGTTTGACTCAAGAAATGAGCACTCAAGCATTTTAGTACTCGCTCATCTCTAATTACAACATAACAAGACATAGAGGAGCAATAACCACTTTGCCTGCCTTAGTCTTCTAATGGGAGATCCACAGATCAGCAGCTGGGACAACCATGACAAATTTAGGAGGGAAATCTCTCAATCTACTAGTTATTGTTCACATTATCCATTGAAGCTTATTTTTCCCTTGTGTCATTGGAGGATTGGAGTGGTTTTGTGCCTAAATTTGCAAATATATCAAAATTCATGTTACAGAAATTGGTCTTTTATATCCAGTTGATAAATCTGAGGCAAATTGACTGAAATGCAAATTGAAGTGGGTGGGGTCAAAAATGCCAATTTTGCAAATGCAGCAATTTTGAGGTTTTTTTAATCACATTGTCGTTGTCTGAATTACATTTCTTTTAGCACGATCACATTTTAGATTTTTTTGTAAATTAAAAATGTACCTTTATTATTTTTGATGTGCGCTTTACATACAAATGTCTTTTTTTCTTTCTAGATAATGCAAAGATAAAACCCAACATGCAATAAAAAAATCAACTAAAGCACCAAATTATTCACTTTACATTTTGCATAATGTTATGGTATAACATGGGCCTATACACTCTGATCACATTGTGACTTAAAGGAAACCTACCAGTACGGATCTACCTATTAAGCTAGATACGGTGGTAGGTGCATCTAATGTATGTAAGGATAGCACTTTTTAGGGCTAATCCTTTACTCCCCTCTATCTTTTCTAATCTTTAATCAGGTCAATATGCAATTGGAGCCGAGATCGTGCAGCCACTGGCCTGTGTTCTGCACATGTGCAGAACTCCGGCTTTGTGGACAAGTGTGTGGAGCTCCTCGTAGCTGTACGCTTAAGATGTTTGTGTAGGAGGATCAAAGAGGCTTCCGGGGCGTGGAGTAGCCGCGCTGTGTAGCCTCAGTTTCGCCTCCTCCACACCCCAGTAGCCTCTTTATTTTTTTAATAAAAAGGAAAGATTAAAATCTGAGTTTGCTGACAATCTCCTGCATCTTGGCTGATATCAATTTCTCTATTCATTTGGGAGTTTTTAATCTAATAATTTTTGGGATTTAGAAGAAAAAAAGTTTTTCCAATCAGTATTACTATTAGTGCCTCAGATTTAAGTACTTTTAAATTTGAGTATCCCATACTTTGAAGACATTTAATTTTTGTTAGTTTAAGTTAAAGTATTTCTTACTGGATTTTATTATTTTGGCGGAAAAAAATGTCTGTAGTATAATAAAATGTAAAATATATTTTATTTAAAATATAAAAGTAGATTCTTTAATAAAAAGGCAAGTCACATCGGGTGCATGGGAGTGGGAACTGTAATGGATCAGCCCTATGATCAATTTACTTATAGCTCAATGACCTGTAGAAACCTTATACTATTAAGATGACATTCATAGCTGTAATCTATGATTGGCTGTTATATATATCACATGATCTCGGGGACTATTGTAGATCAAAAAAGTCAATGACATAAAGTAACCATGGTCATTACAGGGATGATTCTTTTATATAGTGTCAGATTAATAAAGTTATAAAGTTTTTGAACCTTATAATAAAATAGTCAATATGGGTAATTTGGAGACATTTTAAACTAAAAACACTTTTCTTTAAAGTATACGGTAGGTGAAGAGACAAAAGTGACCGGCACCAAACTTGCAACGAAGAGACTTCACAGCATAAATTCTGCTGTTGCAGCTGCACGTCTATACCGACAAACTGGCAAGCTTTCCCCCACAGTGCACGTTGAATGCCAAAGCACAATCAAAATATAGAAATAGAAAAGCGGAGTTGCACTCACCAGGGTTAAAGGCAGGAACAAACTTTATTGCAGGAATATATCCAGGACAGGGGGGATGCACGCCATGGCAAGGCGCTGGGCCGTTCCGCGCACAAAGCACTTTCTCAAGCCTCGGACCTATTCTTTAAAGCTTTGGATTCTTTACATGGTACCCAAGCCAGTGACAACAGTCAACTATATATTATACTTTATTAAAGAAGATCTGTGGGGGTCATTTATATTAGAATTTTCTCTTTTTTTCTCTTATTTCTGCAACTTTTACTGGCAAATTTGATATATTTGTGTTTAAATTTGCAACTTTTCCACTCACCTCACCAAGTTAGCCACACAAGAATTCTCCAGAGTTGCGCCTGATATATCTTTAAAATCCAAATGTGATCTTAGGAAAAAGTCTAAATTTTGGAGCAAATCGAGGTTAAAAAGTCACAAATAAACTCCAGTCCTGACCAGACACAGGAAAAACTTAAGAGGAAGCTTCAGAAGAGTTTGAGATTTTGTGCTACCTTTATGTGACTCGCTAAACCCCCATAGACTCATCTGCCTGATAGAACAACCTCTTAGATAAATCAAACAAGTCCAAAAGTCAGAAAAAACAAGAAAAGACACACAAAAATCTCCTGACTAAAGATAAATGACCCCCTTTTTCTTTCTTCTGCTATTCTTCCTGCAGTGAGCATGGTAAATGTAAAACTTCTAATGTCTGTCCTCTACAGACAGTCTTTCCACAACTAGAGAATGTTTCCTTTGATTATTCAACTGGCAATGAAGATTTGACAGTCTGTGTAGAGATAACATTATTAGGTTTCGATCTGATCTTCTGTCAGTGCTTTATGGAGAAACACAGCCGATTTACACAAACTGCTTGAATAAGGAAGAAAGGCAGGGGAAAAAGATAGGACATGAGCATATTTATTTAATAAAGTATATTGCAGAGTTTACTATTATTATCTACGGTCTTCATTTATGCAATTTTTTCAAAAAAATTTCTATCATTTAAATACTTTCCTGCTGTCTGACATCCTCTTTGTCCCATGTTTATTACCAGCCAGTGAAAAATGTTTGTAGTTTTGGTACACTTTAACATCCTTAGAACATTAACTTGCATCCTTATAGCACCTTATTATTACTAGACTATACCTTTCTTTTCCTGCTAACATTGCTCAGCCTTAGTCAGAAAAGTTAGCAGGAATAGCCGGGACCAACGGTGATGTTAAAGAGGATTGGGATAGCTTTTTTATCGGCCAAGACCTGCCCTTAGATTCTGATGCAACTAAATACATAAGTGAAATGATCATATATTTAACATTCTTCAGCTCAACATGGCTGTTATCGAACAAACTCTACTAACAAATGTTACTCTACACTGGTTGTATGAGGTTCCTTTCAACTTAGTACTGGACTATATCACATGGTTGGAGAATGGATTGGAACCATCTCCTTTCTGTACCTCTGGTGGCATTAGATGCCAGGAAAATGATTAGAGGAATAATGGACATTCAAAACAATAACAAACCATATGTTGAAAAATATAAAAAGCCGGACCACAGTCATAAAACATTCATACAAGACAGCGGTAACCGAAGTGCCATAGAGAAGTGGGGATAACTGCAGTGACACTGACCCAATCACAGCCGTGTAAGGTGTTTTACCAGATGTAGGTCATATTGGTCAATGACCTACAGTACTTTCTTTATGGTATCAGAATGGCATCCTAACACCATTTTTCAGGCTTGTTTATTCACCTGAGAGACAAGTTCTTGTTATACATCAATGTAGTGTCATTCTGAACACTTATCATCCTCAAAAGTTACACAAATTTGCATATTAGAATTATGAGAATGTGGACGTATGAAAAAGTCACAATTTTGGCACAAATCGTGGTTAAAAAGTTACAAATAAACCCCAGCCCCAACCATAGAAAAAACTTTAGAAAGAACTATAGAAATGTGTTTCATTTTTTATCAGACACCAATTTTCACTGGTGGACGTTTCTGGAGTCAATCTTTATAAAACCCATTCCCTTAACTAACACCAGCAATGCAGATTGGACATTGGAATTCTGCAGACTGTATATAATAGGATTCATCATGGGGACGATAGTTGTGTATATTATGTTAAAGATCAAGTCTAGAAGGTCAGAGTACGGTGGGATCAAATACCCAGTGAGTAGTGCCCCATAATAAATAGTTATAATAGTGACATGTGAGGAGCAGGTGGAGAAAGATTTTTTTCGACTTTCTTTTGTCTTCAGCTTGAAGATGTCAGATAAAATTTTAGCATAAGACACTACAGTGCCCATCAATGGAATAAACCCAAACACCAGAATCTCCACACCATTTACTACAATAAACATTTCTGAGGTTGTACACGTGGTCTGCGTTAGTGACTTGGCATCACAGTAGAACTGGTGGATGATGTTGGAGTGACAGGAGGACATTTGATGATCTTAAAGACTTTTATATTCGACCCATTTGGGAAAGAGCAGGCGAGAGGCCAACACAAGTTGCTAAGTATCGGAGGGAGTGGAGGGGTTTTTATAATCTTAAATTAAGAGAGGCCAAGCTTTTTGTGGAGGAGATGTAACTTACGTTGAGCAAGGATGACCATGCCTGGGACTAGCAACAGCGCAGGCAGGAGCCAAGTAAAGTTTTTAAAAGTCATTTTAAAAAATGCAAAAAATCCTGATAAAACAGTTTTTTGATATGCTTGGTATGACTTGGGAATAGTGGAGAACCTAAAACGGTTCTGGGTGACGAGTTCCCTTAAAATATTCAATCACGACCATTCACGTTAGAAATACTACAGCTATTAGTGTGAATGCTCCCATTCTTCACACATTTTATTCCTGTTTCCTGCACCCTCCCAGACCCAGTTTTCCTGTTTTATGTGTGTGAAGTAATTGATTGAATATATACATTAAGCCTTAAAAACTTCAGCAATGCAATTGACATTGGAGTTCTGTAACTGTATATGATAGGATTTGTCATGGGAAAATAGTTGATATACTATATCAAAAAAAGTATCCAGAACTCGGAGTTCGGTGGCATCAAATACCCTACTACACCGTCCCATAGGTTAAATAGGATAATTAGTTGACATGGGAGAAGCAGGTGGATAAAGACTTTTTTACAACTTTCTTTTGACTTAGTCTTACATTTTGAAATGGTCAGAGAAATAAATCTTAGTGGACAGAGAAACTAAAGGAGCAAGGCACTGGTATAAACGCAAACCGAGAAGTCTAAGCTGCATTTACTCGAGTACATGAACAGTTGTTGAGGTTGTACAGTGACCTGTGTAAGTGACTTGCAGCACAGGAACTGTGATGCAGTTGGAGTGACGTTAGGATCTTAATTAGACTGGCTACAATAATAAAATAAAGAAAAATAATGATTGTAGGATAAATAAATAAAATTTCCTCCCCCCCCATCTTCTAGGGACGAGAACAACATGCATCTTTGTCCTAGAAAATACGTAACATTATCTGGGCATCTTTTTGCAATCGCTCATAATGAAATTGGATTAAGTTAAAAATGAGTTCAGATGAGACACGATTATAATCATGGATTTAAATGACCATGTTGGTTTCACAAACCATATACAAAAACACGATATAAAGTTGCTTGAATGTAAACGAAAAGTCTCTTTAACAATCATTCAATTAAAAAATGTTTAATAATCAGCAGATCCTTAGCATTCTAACCCTTGAATTAACTTCTCTCCGTTTCCAATTTTGTGCTAAGCACTTATGTGTTTAAATCGTTCCAATTAGATGAAGGCTCTATCAATCAATAAAATATATGACAGATTATATTCGCCTGTTATTCCTTAACTCATACTTACTTAGTGCATATAATATATGCAAAGAGTACAGTACACATTATCTAGTCTTTCTATTTTAAATTAGACTATTTGCGAGAATATACAGCAAACTTTCTGGATGAATCAACTGTAATAACTTGCTCGTGCATTTCCTTTCTTTGAGGGATAGTTAGACATCACATGTGCAGTCGTTACTAGGTCCTGAAAGGATTACCGAAACAATTTTAATATATGCATTTTATTTAGAGCATTTGTAGCGTGACATCTAAATGGAAATGCTTCTGTAAGATGAATTAGACAGGTGTCGAGTTTATACAACTTATATCAAACGAAAATTTAGAAAATAGAACTTTATTAACACGGCACTACAGGAAACATGAAGTGTCTGAACCCTTTGTAATACAATAATTTTTACTGTGAGTTTCAGAAAATACATTCCTTCCAATAGCATAACAGCTTAGGATTCTACCAATTAACACTAAATTAAACCAGAATAAAATAAAATATATAAATATCACTGAAAAACTAATTTCGAATATCTAATTATCAAAAATACAAGAATGTTTGTTTTCTTACCAGTGTAGTCACACGCTTGTCTAATGAGTAATGTCTTCGTGGTCAGGAGCGGAGAGCTGTGTGGATGGTTTATATGTGTGTGTGATTGTCTTGCCCCATGATCGGGATAGAAAAATTACCCGAAGGTAGAAAGAAGATGTGAGCATCTCCCTGGGTTTACATAATGATTTACCATGATTTATTCAACTGTTTTTTTTTAAACCTGTCTTAAAAACTTTTTAGTACAAACGTATTACTTTGCATTGGCTAGCATTGTTTTCAATTCAAGGCACATCGCAATTGAGAGCAGCAACTCTACACTCCGAATTGGGGGGAGATTTAGCTTTGAGGGCTGGGAGTGGATAGGTGGGATAATTGATGGGGAGATTTTGTGATTTCTGTATGTCAGCCTTTAGTTAGGACAGCGACTCAAGTAAGCTTTGCGGCCTACGTGGAGTATGAGACCTCTCAGGCTAGAAGTGTCATAACATACGTCACCAACTATAACGAAATCAGGTGTTCTCTAGAATTCCATGTTTATAGCCAGGAAATTCGATTGATTTTTCTGAGATTTGGGCATAAGGGTTCAATGGATAGATAAATAGTAACGGTGAAAGGGGGGGGGGGGGGTGGGTGGAACCCGTCTTGTGACAGGGTTACCTATTTGCTAATATCACTTGCGAGCGGTGAATGAATATAGGGGCCTACTGAAGCCTGTAAGATTGTTCCGGTTAAGTCCCTTTTTTTCCTGTACGTACAAGGAGAACGATCAGTTTAATGCGGTTCAAACGCCTACTTGCTTTCTATGATCACAACCACTGCCTCCCTCACTCGTTATTTTAGTGGTCTATTATATTTTATCGATCTTCCAAATTTTATCAATAGTTGTCTGTCTGGACAAAGCCTGTTTGGTCTGAGGAAATTTAATGTCGGTATCACAGAGGAAGTCATAGGCAAATAATTTGGTATAAGGTCTTAAAATTAGGGAATAGTAGGTTTCTCCTGTGTTGAAATTGTAATGATGTGGACGAGTAGATGGCTTTAAGGAATAAATAGTTTGACGAGACGTTTTTCTGAAAGGTCCCTACCATATGGGGAAGAGGCAGGAACAGATTGGAAGGTTTATAATAAACAGTTTGTAACATCATAAGGCCTGGTGATTTTCTGGCTCTCGAAGCCGTTATTATTTACTGCATTTCTTCTCTGGTGTTGGATGGGTTTTTAGTAGGTCGCATGGGCTTCTGTTAGGGTAGAGAGAAGGATTATCTAAGAAGGGTGTTGATCTCTTGTTGGGAAGGTTGGTGAGTGTGGTAGCTATGCTTAGGGGTCCTAATATTTTTGAATTGGTATGTTGGATCAATTAAGAAATGGGATTTTTTGATTTGCTGCTAATCCTTTTCACGCTATATGTAAAAAGCCACAGAGTTTTATGGCGATAAAATACAATGCTGTGTGTGTGAAAATATGATCTGGAAAACAAAGGTGGCATGGGGCTGGATGCTCCATGAAGGTAAGGGCTACAATTATGAAGATAAAAACATAAATTCAGACACTAGCAAGAGAACATTTCCCTTAAAACCCTAAGGACCAGCCCTCTTTGGCCTTAAGGACGGCCCATTTTCAAATCTGGCCCGTGTCACTCATAGTGGTATAGCTTGGAACAATATAAGGACATCCAGGGGATTTTGAGGATGTGTTTCTCTGTGAACAATTGTAATTTAAATTAATTTAAAATTGGATGAATCTTTTGGGTTAGTTATTGTAAAACAAACTAAATTGACAAAATTTGAAGAAAATCCTTTATTTCAACTTTAATTTTCTAAACTTTGATGCAGATATCCATAGCTCCCAAATAAATTCATAACTTACATTTCCCAATTCTGCTTATGTTGGCATGGTTTTTTAATTCCACATATTTTACTAGATAATGTTTGATGCTCAGATTTGGGTGCCATTTTTCAAATTTTTTGGGAAAAATCACCAAAACTAATAGTTTAGATGACATGCTCAATCTTTAATGGACTGTGAGAGGCCTAATAAATAGCTAGCGATTGTATAATGGAAACTACACACCTCAACGTGCATGAAAACCACTTTTAAGAAGAATTTGTTAACCCTTAGTTTTTATAGGGGTTAAAATACAAAATGGAGTGTGTCTATACAAATTGTAATTTTTGGCACTCATCATTTGGGATGCGAAACTTAAACATTTGTAATGGATAAAATGAAAAAGTCTCCAAAAACGTTTGATACCCAATTTCTCCCTAGCCACACTGATACCCCATAGTGTGGTGCGTAACCTGCTGTAAGGGTTCACGGCGGGCATAGAAGGGAAGGAGGGAGACAGATCAGATTTGCTATGTCACATGGTAACGGCTATAATTTTTTTTGTTTCTTTATTGTGGACCTATAGGGGCTTATTTTTTTGCCCACATGAGATGCACTTTTCTGGTACATAATTTTGGGGCAATCTAGTTAATGGTGAATTTATACTCTTTTTGGAGATAAAATTCCTTGGCTTATTATTTTTTTGGGCCGTTACCGTACCGTAAAAATAGCATATTATTTTATTCTATGGGTCTCCACGATTACTTATTTATACGTTTTTTTTTTTTTAATTCCCATTTTACTGAATAAAAAGTAATAGGCAAAAATGTAATTTTAGCATCACTTACTTTCATAGCATACTTTTTTTATTTTTCGGCTTACAAATCTGTTAGGGTTTATTTTTGCGAGAGGATGTTCTTTTAGTGTCTTATTTTAGAATACGTAACTTTTTAAAATCATTTTTTAAAGGGTATTAATTGAAAATTAACTTTTTTTCACAGCGTTTTTTAGGGTTTTTTTACGGGGTTCATTTTGCTGGTCCAATAATGATTCTGTTTTATTATGCAGATTGTTATGGACGTAGCGATACCAAATATGTGGGGGTTTAGTGAATAAAAACTAATTTGGAGACAATTTTGTTCATTTTAGCATCACCATTTTATCATATGCATAACTTTTTTATTTTTCGGCTGACAAATCTGGTTAGGGGCTTATTTTTTGCGAGAAGAGTTGTTCTCTTTAGTGTTCTTATTTTAGAGTGTGGAACATTTTTTAAATCACTTTTTAGATCATTTTTTAAAGGTATTAATTAAAAATTAGCTTTTTTCGGAACGGTTTTTGCGTCCCCCCCCCCGCGTTTACAGTGCAGGTCCAGTAACAATTCTGTTTTATTGTACAGATTGTTACGGACACTCCAATACCAAATATGTGGCTTTTTTGTGTGTTTTTTATAGTTTATTCAGTGTTTTTATGGGGAAAATGTCATTTAGGGGCTTATATTTTTATGTATTTATTTTTTATTTATTCTAATATGTTAACTTGTGTGTTTTTACATGTTTTACTTATACTTACTTGAAATTGACCAGCGATGCCTATTGCTGGTTCAAGCGTTCAATACACGCTCTACAATACTTTTCATTGTAGAGCAGTTGTAAACTGTCTGAGCATGCAGAGCATGCGCAGACAGTTTACAGTCCAGCCGGTAGGGGTCGACTGACAGGACATCGGGCAGCCCCAGAGCACATTGTAGACTTCGGGGCTGCCCGGAAGAGATCGTATCCCCCGGGTAAGCGACAACGGGGGATCCGATCCACAGCAGGAACACCTTACACGCCGCGGTCATGCTTGACCGCGGCTGTAAGGGGTTAACACCCGCTCGATCGGAGTCGGCTCCGATCGCGGGTGTTAGTGAAGCCTGTCCGCTGTCGCTCCGTTTCGTGAGCTGTCCCAGAAGCTGGACGTTATACTACTCCCAGTCACTTAGCATGCAGCCCGGGGACGTAGGTATAACGTTGTGGTGCGCCTAGTGGTTAACAAGGCACGGACACCACGGAAAGCTTAAATAGTTAACCCAACTTAAACCCTTGGTGGGGCAAAGGATATGCGAAGCCGAGCAATTCCGTTGGGTTCCTTCTCAACCCAGCTCTTGGTGGTATCAGTGCTTCAGTATCTCACTTGGATGTAACTGTCTTCCAATCTTCGGGGATGTAAATTTACTCGAGCACTGGCGTCATCAGTCAAGTGGAATGTTCCATGACTGGAGCATCATTGTCCGTCTCCAAGATGCAACGTGATGAATAATGCATCTCTCTGTAGCAGGATCTTTACCGGAATCCCCAGCGATAGGGTATCTTTGTGTCCCTCAGTGCCAGGGTCACCGGGCAGTAGTTTCTCTCCTCGGCGCAATGTAGCCAGAGATAGGTCTTGTACATAAGCTGTTAGGTCCATGATTGGCAATGTTTTCTGAGAGCCTCTAAACTTCAGTTTTGTTGTGCCTGGAGCGATCCTCCAGTCAGTACGCTTGGATTTCATCACCTCAAACTCCTCAGCTAGATCGCTGTGATATAATGTGTTTGCAAATCCTCCCTTTTATTCTCCAGTGCGGAGATTCTGGCCGTTTATGTTCTTACCGTGCCTGTACAGGGGACAGCAGTTCAGACAGGTTGCTATGTATAGTTCACTCGGTGGCTAGGCCACGCCCACCAAAGTACCTTTTTGAAGAGTTCCTGTAACAATTGACTCTTCATACTGTCAAAGTACTGGAAAATCAGTGACGAGTAGTACAAAGCAAGAAACTAAACAAATCAGCACATTATATTTAGAATCCCTAAGGCCTCATTCACACTACTGTGTGCAATGTTAGACTGCAAACAATGTGTGATGTGGTTTGCGGCCCGGCTGACATGAGTGAAGTGAGTTGGACCATGTCATTGAAGGTGCCTCCATTCTGTTCACAGATTCACAATCCGTCCCAAAATAGGACCTGTCTCTATTTTCTTGTGCGGCTTTTACTTGAGACATCAATTGGTCACTGCACTGTGTTCGTGAATAATAGAAGTCAATAGGAACACTTTACTTGCTGCATTTTTCCGCCATGTGGTGGCATGAGGACTAAGAGCAGACTTTTTAAGGCACTAGGGAAAGAGGAGTTGAGTATGTAAAAGCAATGTACTATATTGTAGTAATCAATAGGATGACAATGCAAAAACCTGTCCTACATAATCTTGTAGTGTAGTTTTTCTTAACAGTCTAGGGAATTAAGCTATTTTTTAAGGATAAGGACCTTTATAGCATATCTAGTAGTGGTAATAGTGGTTTATCTAACCTAATACAAGCCTTTATGAGATATTTCACAACATAGCATAAGATCCTCAACTCTATGCATAGTCTACAATGCTCATTCACCTCCAGGACCGGTGTTCCATGAATTTACAGTATTAACATACAAACATTTACCAAGATTTCAGTGATTCTTGTACTTATTAATAATAATATGGATCTGTTGCCAAATAATATTTGGCTCACAAGTTTATATTGGATTATATATGGTTACTTAAAAATATCAAGGACCTTGAGTCACCATGGACCAGGTGATGTTGCGTAGCCAAAACAATCAAAGCTGTCATTTAAAAGTTGAATTACCAGGATCCAGGGATGTATAATAACACATTTAGTATTTTTTGTTAACATCATATGGTTAATTTGGTCATATGGGTGGTATTTCAAAAGTATTTTTTAACTTCATCTTTACTTACTTTGGTGATTTTCCATGAGAAAAATGCACTGTAAATAAGATCAGATAGGGTTAGCCTGCAAAAAAACTTACCCCAGGGCCGGGCAGGTCAGAAGGGCAGGGTAACAGGGGCAGTTGCAGCCTAGTATTCGAAAGGTTGTACTATGCTTTCCATCAGATAATTTTATGCTGCAGAATTGTTGTATCTGACAGTTGTTAATTTAAACTGAGAGAATCTGATGGAAAAGAAATGGTTTTAGGCAGATAGTATCCTGTGGTCAACCAGGACTACCGGCAATGGATGTCCCTTAATGGACCGCCACGGCTACCTTCAGGACCAGGGGCTCAGTGTACAGGGTAATAGTAAGGGAGTTACTGCAGTAACCATTGACAACTTGATATAAAGAAGCCAAGTTGTATAAAGAATCAGGTCATAGAGCCACTGTGCCATGTAAACTGTTTTGACTTTTGGCTACTCCTAAGGGTGTTTTTAAGTGACCCTATCACCTTGTACAACGATTTGGTATACAACTACAGTAAGTCCCTCTGGCTCTACTCTTGGTGTAGGTACATAATTTACCCTTGGCAGGTTAAGAGACACTAGTAAGCAGCAGAGACCTAAGAAAACACAGTGAAAACAGTGAACACAGATCATTTAAGTGAAGAACACAGTGAACACACAGTAAAGAAACAGGTTGCAGATATTTCCGTACATCTGCTAACTTATCCGAAGACAAGCGTGCCAAACGGTGTTTTCATAATAGTATGTGAAGAACAAAATGTTGTAAAGAATCTTCACACTATTGTTCTTCCCATATTATTGTGAAGAACACCGTTCTTCAGTGAAGAACACTTGCAGATGTTTCCATACATCTGCTAACTTATCGGAAGACATAGTGCAGAAAGGTGTTCTTCACAATAGTATGTGAAGAACAATATGTGTGAAGACACATTGCAGATGTTTAACATGGGTCATTTTTGAAGTTGCACGAATATTCCATTGAATAAAACAAAACAAGAAAACAGGACCCACTTCCTTATTTCTCAGTAAAATGACAAATTTTTATTGGTCCCTTTGGTCCCCTTGAAAAATGCTGAGTCTCCCATTGACTTCAATGGGGTTTCGTTATTCGATACGAGCACTCGAGCATCGAAAAAGTTTGACTCAAGAAATGAGCACTCAAGCATTTTAGTACTCGCTCATCTACTAATTCAACTAAACAAGACATAGAGGAGCAATAACCACTTTGCCTGTTAGTCTTCTAATGGAGTATCCACAGATCAGCAGCTGGACAACATGACAAATTTTAGGAGGGAAATCTCTCATCTACTAGTTATATGTCACATTATCCATGAAGCTATTTTTTTCCCTTGTGTCATTGGAGGATTGGAGTGGTTTGTGCCTAAATTTGACAAATATATCAAAATTCATGTTACAGAATGGTCTTTTATATCCAGTTGATAAATCTGAGGCAAATTGACTGAAATGCAAATTGAAGTGGGTGGGGTCAAAAAATGCCAATTTTGCAAATGCAGCAATTTGAGGTTTTTTTAATCACTTGTCGTTGTTGAATTACATTTCTTTTAGCAGATCACATTTTAGATTTTTTTGTAATTAAAATGTACCTTTTTATTTTTGATGTGCGCTTACATACAAATGTCTTTTTTCTTTCTAGATAATGCAAAGATAAAACCCAACAGCAATAAAAAAAATCAACTAAAGCACCAAATTATTCACTTTACATTTTGCATAATGTTATGGTATAACATGGGCCTATACATCTGATCACATTGTGACTTAAAGGAAACCTACCAGTACGGATCTACCTATTAGCTAGATACGGTGGTAGGTGCATCTAATGTATTGTAAGGAAGCACTTTTTTAGGGCTAATCCTTTACTCCCCTCTATCTTTTCTAATCTTTAATCAGGTCATATGCAATTGGAGCCGAGATCGTCAGCCACGGCCTGTGTTCTGCACATGTGCAGAACTCCGGCTTTGGTGGACAAGTTGGTGTGGAGCTCCCGTAGTGTACGCTAAGATGTTTGTGTAGGAGGATCAAAGAGGCTTCGGGGCGTGAGTAGCCGCGCTTGTAGCCTCAGTTCGCTCCTCCACGCCCTAGTAGACTCTTTATTTTTTTTATAAAAAGGAAAGATTAAATCGAGTTTGTTGACAATCTCCTGCATCTTGGCTGATATCAATTTCCTATTCATTTGGGAGTTTTTAATCTATAATTTTTGGGATTTGAAGAAAAAAAGTTTTTCCAATCAGTATTACTATTAGTGCCTCAGATTTAAGTACTTTTAAATTTGAGTATCCCATACTTTGAAGACATTTAATTTTTGTTAGTTAAGTTTAAGTATTTCTTATGGATTTTATTATTTTGCGGAAAAAAATGTCTGTAGTATAAAATGTAAAATATATTTTATTTAAATATAAAAGTAGATTCTTTAATAAAAAGGCAAGTCACATCGGGTGCATGGGAGTGGGAACTGTAATGGATCAGCCCTATGATCAATTTACTTATAGCTCAATGACCTGTAGAAACCTTATACTATTAAGATGACATTCATAGCTGTAATCTATGTTGGCTGTTATATATATCACATGATCTCGGGGATATTGCAGATCAAAGAAAGTCAATGACATAAAGTAACCATGTCATACAGGGATGATTCTTTTATATAGTGTCAGATTAATAAAGTTATAAGTTTTGAACCTTATAATAAATAGTCAATATGGGTAATTGGAGACATTTTAAACTAAAAACACTTTTCTTAAAGTATACGGTAGGTGAAGAGACAAAGTGACCGGCACCAACCTTGCAACGAAGAGACTTCACAGCATAAATTCTGCTGTTCGCTGCACGTCTATACCGACAAACTGGCAAGCTTTCCCCCACAGATCACAGTAGAACTGGTGGATGATGTTGGAGTGACAGGAGGACATGTATAATGCTAAGGTTACAAACATTGAAGAGTTTATAAATGCTACTGCCCAAATCCCAATAATTATCAGGGTACAATTTCTGAAACTCATGATACGATGATAATGTAAGGGGTTACAGATAGCGAAATATCGATCATAAGCCATAACAAAGAGAAGAATTTCTTCTGCACCCCCAACTGTGACAAAGAAGGACAACTGCGTATAACATTGTGCGGAGGAAACAATATGATTCCCAGATAATAACATGTGCAGTAATTTAGGAACCATGACGGATGTATAAAATATATCTACAATGGATAAATTACAGATAAAGAGATACATTGGTTTATGTAACTGAACCTCCAGACATATGACTGTGATAATGGAGGAATTAATAAGAACTCCGACCACATATATCAGGAAGAAGAAAGCCATGATGATGGGTTTACTCCTCGTCTCTCTCGAAAATGACAGAAGATAAAAATATTTAACAGAAGTCTCATTGTTCATTAGGATTTGATTATTCTCTGCAACAATTAAAAAAAAAATAAAAATAAAACTGCATTATAGAATTTCAGACCAAGGTCACTCTCAACCAAGGCCCATTTTCTAAACATTTTGAAAAATTGTTTAGAGAGAAATAAATAATCTCTTAAACACTTTTCAAATCTGGGCAAGTTTGAAACAAGAGGTTTACTTTTTGATGATCTCTAAAACTTTCTATATTCGACCCATTTGGGAAAGAGGAGGCCCGAGAGGCCGAACCAAGTTGCTAATTATCGGGGGAAGTGGGAGGGGTTTTAAATCATTCTAAATTAAGGAGGCCCAGCTTTTGTGGAGGAGATGTACTTACGTTGAGCAAGGATGACATTGCCTGGGACTAGCAACACGCGCAGGCAAGGAGCCAGTAAAGTTTTATAAAAGTCTTTAAAAAATGCAAAAAATCCTGATAACAACAGTTTTTTGATGATGCTTGGTATTACTTGGAAGTGGAGAACCTAAAACTGTTCTGGGGGTGACGAGTTCCTTAAAATATTCAATCACGACCATTCACGTAGAATACTACAGCTATTGTGTGAATCCCCTTCTTCACACATTTTATTCCTTTTTCCTGCCCCTCCTAGACCCAGTTTTCCTGTTTTATATGTGTGTGGAGAATGATTGAATATATACATTAAGCCTTAAAACTCCAGCATGCAGATTGACATTGGAGTTCTGTATGACTGTATATGATAGGATTTCGTCATGGGAAATATTGATATACTTATTAAACAGAAGTCCAGAACCGTCTCGAGTATGTGGCATCAAATACCCTACTACACAACGTCCCATAGTAAATAGATAATGACAGTTGACATGGGAGAAGCAGGTGGATAAGATTTTTTTCACTTTCTTTTCTTGGTGCTTACATCTAAATTGTCAGAGAAATCTTATACAAGAAGACTAAAGTGCCAGTCACTGGAAAAGCAAATCCGAGAATCTCCACAGCGCATTTACTCAGTAAAACAGTTTTGGGTTTGTACAATTGTGAGCCTGTGTTATGACTTGCGGATCACAGAGAACTGGTGGATGAGTTGGAGTGACGTTGGACTGTAATAGCACTGATTGTACAAAAATAAAATAAAAAAAATAATGATATGTAGGATTAATAAAAACCTCCGACACATCTATATGAAGAACAATGCGACGTGAAAGGGTTTATTCCTTTTTCTCCTCAAAAAATTGTAAGTTAAATATTCTAGAGAGACACATTAATCACTGGGGATTTTGAATATTTTCCACAACATATCAACAAAAACACTGCATTATACAAGTTGTCTTATTGTATAATGTAAAAAGAAAAAGGTGCTACTCTTAACAATTGCCCATTTTCCAACTTTTAAAAAACTGTTTTAGAAATAAATACATGATCACTTACACTTTCTAGATCCGACCTTGTGAATCTATACTTCTCTCCAAGTTTCCAACATTTCTGTTTGTCTTCCCACTTATGTTTTTTCTGTTCCTTAATGAAGGTCTTCAAATTTTACAGATAACGCCTCGTTATCCTTAACCCTTACTTGATATAATTAGCAAGATACATTTACCACCTATTATCTAATGTTTTTTTATTTTAAATCTATTCTGGGTCACTTATTTTGGAAATATACAGAAAACATTCTGAAATACAAACTGTAAAATAAACTCTCCCCTTTCCTAGGGAATGAGACATCGACATTAGACATCGTTCTAGTCCCCTAGAAATTACCGTAAACCAATCTAATATATGCATTTTATAAAGGCATTGTCAGCAGTGATGATCTACAATGGATTATGTTCGTAAAATGATAATTACGACCAGTGATAATGTCGAGTTGTAATAAACAAAACCTATATTCAAACGAAATTTAGAAAATATAACCTTTATAAACACGGCATACAGGAAACATGAATGTCTGAACCTTTTAATACAATAATTTTTTGGTTTCAAGAAAATACATTTATTACCAAAGATAACAGCTGAAATTCTCCAATAACACTAAATACAACCAAATATCCTAAAATAAAACTATATAAATATCCACTGAAAAACTTAATTCGAAGATCTAATTGTCAAAAATACATAGCAATGTCTTGTCTTCTTACCAGTGTAGTCACACGCTTGTCTTGAGGTTAATGTCTTCTGGAGGAGCGGGAGCTGTGTGGATGGTTTTATATGTGTTGTGTATTGTCTTGCCCCATGATCGGGATAGAAATTACCCTGAAAAGGGAAAAAAGAAGATGTGAGCGTCTCCTGGGTCTTCACATAATGATTTACCATGATCTATATTCCCAACATTTTTTTTTTAAACCTGTCTAAAAACTTTTTTAGTACAAACGTTTACTGCATTGGTCTAGCATTGTTTTCAATTCAAGGCCATCGCAATTGAGAGCAGCACTCTCCACTCCGAATTGGGGGGAGATTTAGCTTTGAGGGCTGGGATGGATACGGTGGGATAATTGATGGGAGATTTTGTGTTTCTGTATGTTCCAGCCTTTAGTGGACAGCGACTCAAAGTAAGCTTTGCTGGCTACGTGGAGTCTGAGACCTCTCAGGCTGAATGTCATAACATACGTGCCCAATATAACGAAATCAGTGTTCTCTATCTCCTATGTGTTATATGCCAGGAAATATCGATTATTTTGTTCTGAGAATTTGGGCAAAGGTTCAATGGATAGGATAAATAGTAACGGTGAAAGGGGGGGGGGGGGGGGGGTTTGGGGGGGGGGTGGTGAAACCCTGTCTTGTGACGGGTCCCTATTTGCTAATATCCTTGCTGCGGTTAATGAATATAGGAGGGCCTCTGATAGCCTGTAAGATTGTTCCGGTTAAGTCCCATTTTTCCTGTACCGCAAGGAGAACATCAGTTAATGCGGTCGAAACCAGCCTATCTTGGCTCTATGTCACAACCACTTGCCTCCCTCACCCGTTTATTTAGTGGTCTATTATATTTTATCGATTTCCAAATTTTACATCAATAGTTGTCTGTCTGGACAAAGCCTGTTTGGTCTGAGGAAATTTAATGTCGGTATCACCGAGGTAAGTCATAGGCAAATAATTTGGTATAAGGTCTTAAAATTTAGGGGAATAGTAGGTTTTCCTTGGTTGAAATTGTAATGATGTGGCGAGTAGCATGGCTTTAGGGAAAAATAGTTTTGCGAGACTTTTTCTGAAAGGGTCCCTACCATATGGGAAGCAGAACAGATTGGAAGGTTTTATAATAACAGTTTGTAAATCCATAAGCCTTGGTGATTTTTCTGGCTCTCCGAGCCGTTATTATTTACTGATTTCTTCCTGGGTTGGATGGGTTTAGTAGGTCAGCTGGGCTTCTGTTAGGGTAGAGAGATTAATTTCATCTAAAAGGTGTTGATCCTCTGTTGGGAAGGTTTGGTGAGTGTGGTAGCTATGCTTATGGTCCTAATATTTTTGATTTGTTGGATCAATTAGAAATGGGATAGTTGATTTGCTGCTAATCCTTTTCACGCACTATATGTAAAAAGCCACAGAGTTTTATGGCGATAATATACAATGCTGTTTTTGTGAAATATGACTGGAAAACAAAGGTGGCACTTGGGGCTGGATGCTTCACATTGAAGGTAAGGGCTACAATTATGAACCGGAATAAAAACATAAATTCAGAACATAGCAAGGAACATTTCCCTTAAAACCCCTACGTGACCAGCCCTCTTTTGGCCTTAAGGACGCGGCCCCATGTTTCAAATCGCCCGTGTCACTATAAGCTTATAGCTTGGAACAATATAAGGATAATCCAGGGGATTTTGAGATTGTTTCTCGTGACAATTGTAACTTTAAATTCAGTTTAAATTGGATGAATCTTTTGGGTTAGTTATGTAAAACAAACTAATTGGCAAAAATTTGGAAAATTCTTTATTTCAACTTATAATTTTCTACTTTTGATGCAGATATCCATAGGCTCCCAAATAAATTCATAACTTACATTCCCCAATGTCTGCTTTATGTTGGCATGGTTTTTTACATTCCACATATTTTACTAGAAATGTTATATGCTCAGACTTTGGGTGCCATTTTTCAAATTTTTTTGGGAAAAATCACCAAACTAATATTTAGATGGACATCCTCCGACTTTAATGGCTGTGAGAGGCCTAATTAATAGCTCGAATTGTTAAATGGAAACTACACACTCAACGTGATGACAACCACTTTTAAGAAAGAATTTTGTTAAACCCTTTCAGTTGTGTTAATCGGGGTTAAAATAAAACAAAATGGAGTGTGGTCTATACAAATGTGTCATATGTTTTGCACTACATTCATTTTGGATGGAAAATTAAACATTTGTAATGGATAAAATGAAAAATGTCTCCAAAACGTTTGATACCCCAATTTCTCCCTAGCACACTGATACCCCATATGTGGTGGTACTGCTGTAATGGGTGCCGGCTGGGCATAGAAGGGAAGGAGGAGCCATGCAGATTCAGATTTGCTATGTCACATTGTACCGGCTATAATTTTTTTTGTTTTTTTATTGTGGACCTATAGGGGCTTATTTTTTTGCCCACATGAGATGCACTTTTCTGTACATAATTTTGGGGAATCCTATCTAATTGGTGAATTTTATTACCTCTTTGTTGGTGGAGAAATGAAAATCATTCACTTTTTTGGAACTTTTATAGTATTTTTTTGGGCCGGTTACTCGTACCGTAAAATAGCATATATTTTATTCTATGGGTCTCCACGGATTACTTATTTATACGTTTTTTTCTTTTTTCTTCCCATTTTACTGAATAAAAAAGTATAGCAAAAATGGTAAATTTTAGCATCACTTACTTTTAATTAGTCAATACTTTTTTTATTTTTCGCTTACAAATCTGTTATGGGTTTATTTTCTGCGAGAGGATGTGTTTTTTAGTGGTCTTTTTTAGAATGCGTTTAACTTTTAAAATCATTTTTAAAGTATTAATTGAATTACTTTTTTTCACGCGTTTTTTAGGGTTTTTTTTACGGGTTCTCATTTTGCTGGTCAATAATGATTCTGTTTATTAGCATGCCGATTGTTATGGACGTAGCGATACCAAATAGTATGTGGGGTTTATGAATAAAAACTAATTTGGAGACAATTTTGTTCATGTTAGCATACACCATTTATATCATATGCATAACTTTTTTATTTTTCGGACTGACAAATCTGGTTAGGGGCTTATTTTTGGCGAGAAGAGTTGTTCTCTTTAGTGTTCTTATTTTAGAGTGTGGAACATTTTTAAATCACTTTTTAGATCATTTTTTAAGGTATTATTAAAAATTAGTTTTTCGGAACGGTTTTTGCGTCCCCCCCCCGCGTTTACAAGTGCAGGTCCAATAACAATTCGTTTTATTGTAACGATTGTTACGGACACTCCATACCAAATATGTGGCTTGTTTGTGTGTGTTTTTTATAGTTTATTCAGTGTTTTTATGGGGAAAAATGTCATTTTAGGGGCTTTATTTTTATGTATTTATTTTTTATTTATTCTAATATGTTAACTTTGTGTTTTTACATGTTTTACTTATACTTACTTGAAATTGACCAGCGATGCCTATTGCTGGTTCAAACGTTCAATACACGCTCTACAATACTTTTCATTGTAGAGCAGTTGTAAACTGTCTGAGCATGCAGAGCATGCGCAGACAGTTTACAGTCCAGCCGGTAGGGGTCGACTGACAGGACATCGGGCAGCCCCAGAGCACATTGTAGACTTCGGGGCTGCCCGGAAGAGATCGTATCCCCCGGGTAAGCGACAACGGGGGATCCGATCCACAGCAGGAACACCTTACACGCCGCGGTCATGCTTGACCGCGGCTGTAAGGGGTTAACACCCGCTCGATCGGAGTCGGCTCCAGATCGCGGGTGTTAGTGAAGCCTGTCCGCTGTCGCTCCGTTTCGTGAGCTGTCCCAGAAGCTGGACGTTATACTACTCCCAGTCACTTAGCATGCAGCCCGGGGACTAGGTATAACGTTGTGGTGCGCCTAGTGGTTAACAAGGCACGGACACCACGGAAAGCTTAAATAGTTAACCCAACTTAAACCCTTGGTGGGGCAAAGGATATGCGAAGCCGAGCAATTCCGTTGGGTTCCTTCTCAACCCAGCTCTTGGTGGTATCAGTGCTTCAGTATCTCACTTGGATGTAACTGTCTTCCAATCTTCGGGGATGTAAATTTACTCGAGCACTGGCGTCATCAGTCAAGTGGAATGTTCCATGACTGGAGCATCATTGTCCGTCTCCATAGATGCAACGTGATGAATAATGCATCTCTCTGTAGCAGGATCTTTACCGGAATCCCCAGCGATAGGGTATTTTGTGTCCCTCAGTGCCAGGGTCACCGGGCAGTAGTTTCTCTCCTCGGCGCAATGTAGCCAGAGATAGGTCTTGTACATAAGCTGTTAGGTCCTGATTGGACAATGTTTTCTGAGAGCCTCTAAACTTCAGTTTTGTTGTGCCTGGAGCGATCCTCCAGTCAGTACGCTTGGATTTCATCACCTCAAACTCCTCAGCTAGATCGCTGTGATGTAATGTGTTTGCAAATCCTCCCTTTTATTCTCCAGTGCGGAGATTCTGGCCGTTTATGTTCTTACCGTGCCTGTACAGGGGACAGCAGTTCAGACAGGTTGCTATGTATAGTTCACTCGGTGGCTAGGCCACGCCCACCAAAGTACCTTTTTGAAGAGTTCCTGTAACAATTGACTCTTCATACTGTCAAAGTACTGGAAAATCAGTGACGAGTAGTACAAAGCAAGAAACTAAACAAATCAGCACATTATATTTAGAATCCCTAAGGCCTCATTCACACTACTGTGTGCAATGTTAGACTGCAAACAATGTGTGATGTGGTTTGCGGCCCGGCTGACATGAGTGAAGTGAGTTGGACCATGTCATTGAAGGTGCCTCCATTCTGTTCACAGATTCACAATCCGTCCCAAAATAGGACCTGTCTCTATTTTCTTGTGCGGCTTTCACTTGAGACATCAATTGGTCACTGCACTGTGTTCGTGAATAATAGAAGTCAATAGGAACACTTTACTTGCTGCATTTTTCCGCCATGTGGTGGCATGAGGACTAAGAGCAGACTTTTTAAGGCACTAGGGAAAGAGGAGTTGAGTATGTAAAAGCAATGTACTATATTGTAGTAATCAATAGGATGACAATGCAAAAACCTGTCCTACATAATCTTGTAGTGTAGTTTTTCTTAACAGTCTAGGGAATTAAGCTATTTTTTAAGGATAAGGACCTTTATACATATCTAGTAGTGGTAATAGTGGTTTATCTAACCTAATACAAGCCTTTATGAGATATTTCACAACATAGCATAAGATCCTCAACTCTATGCATAGTCTACAATGCTCATTCACCTCCAGGACCGGTGTTCCATGAATTTACAGTATTTAACATACAAACATTTACCAACGATTCTCAGTGATTCTTGTACTTATTAATAATAATATGGATCTGTTGCCAATAAAATATTTGGCTCACAAGTTTATATTGGATTATATATGGTTACTTAAAATAAGTCAAGACCTTGAGTCACCATGGACCAGGTGATGTTCGTAGCCAAAAACAATCAACAGCTGTCATTCTAAAAGTTGAATTACCAGGATCCAGGGGATGTATAATAACACATTTAGTATTTTTTAGTTAACATCATATGGTTAATTATGGTCATATGGGGTATTTCAAAAGTTTTTTTAACTTCATCTTTACTTTACTTTGGTGATTTTCCATGAGAAAAATGCACTGTAAATAAGACAGATAGGGTTAGCCTGCAAAAAAACTTACCCCAGGGCCGGGCAGTCAGAAGGGCAGGGTACAGGGGCATTGCAGCCTAGTATGTCGAAAGGTTGTACTATGCTTTTCCATCAGATAATTTTATGCTGCAGAATTGTTGTATCTGACAGTTGTTTAAATGAGAGAATCTGATGGAAAAGGAAATGGTTTTAGGCAGATAGTATCCTGTGGTCAACCCAGGACTACCGGCAATGGATGTCCCTTAATGGACCGCCACGGCTACCTTCAGGACCAGGGGCTCAGTGTACAGGGTAATAGTAAGGAGTTACTGCAGTAACCATTGACACTTGATATAAAGAAGCCAAGTTGTATAAAGAATCAGGTCATAGAGCCACTGTGCCATGTAACTGTTTTGACTTTGGCTACTCCTAAGGGTGTTTTTAAGTGACCCTATCACCTTTACAACGATTGGTATACAACTACAGTAAGCCCTCTGGCTCTACTCTTGGTGTAGGTAATAATTTACCCTTGGCAGGTTAAGAGACACTAGTAAGCAGCAGAGACTAAGAAAACACAGTGAAAACAGGAACACAGATCATTTAAGTGAAGAACACAGTGAGAGCACACAGTAAAGAAAGGTTGCAGATATTTCCGTACATCTGCTAACTTATCCGAAGACAAGCGTGCCAAACGGTGTTCTTCATAATAGTAGTGAAGAACAAAATGTGTAAAGAATCTTCACACTATTGTTCTCCCATATTATTGTGAAGAACACGTTCTTCAGTGAAGAACACTTGCAGATGTTTCCATACATCTGCTAACTTATCGGAAGACATAGTGCAGAAAGGTGTTCTTCACAATAGTATGTGAAGAACAATATGTGTGAAGAACACATTGCAGATGTTTAACATGGGTCATTTTTGAAGTTGCACGAATATTCCATTGAATAAAACAAAACAAGAAAACAGGACCCACTTCCTTATTTCTCAGTAAAATGACAAATTTTATTGGTCCCTTTGGTCCCCTTGAAAAATGCTGAGTCTCCCATTGACTTCAATGGGGTTCGTTATTCGATACGAGCACTCGAGCATCGAAAAAGTTTGACTCAAGAAATGAGCACTCAAGCATTTTAGTACTCGCTCATCTATAATTCAACTAAAACAAGACATAGAGGAGCAATAACCACTTTGCTGCCTTAGTCTTCTAATGAATCCACAGATCAGCAGCTGGGACAACATGACAAATTTTAGGGAGGGAAATCTCTCAATCTACTAGTTATTGTTCACATTATCCATTGAAGCTTATTTTTTTCCCTTGTGTCATTGGAGGATGGAGTGGTTTTGTGCCTAAATTTGCAAATATATCAAAATTCATGTTACAGAATTGGTCTTTTATATCCAGTTGATAAATCTGAGGCAAATTGACTGAAATGCAAATTGAAGTGGGTGGGGTCAAAAATGCCAATTTTGCAAATGCAGCATTTGAGGTTTTTTTAATCACTTGTCGTTGTTGAATTACATTTCTTTTAGCAGATCACATTTTAGATTTTTTTGTAATTAAAATGTACCTTTTTCATTTTTGATGTGCGCTTTACATACAAATGTCTTTTTTTCTTTCTAGATAATGCAAAGATAAAAACCCAACAGCATAAAAAAATCAACTAAAGCACCAAATTATTCACTTTACATTTTGCAAATGTTATGGTATAAACATGGGCCTATACACTCTGATCACATTGTGACTTAAAGGAAACCTACCAGTACGGATCTACCTATTAAGCTAGATACGGTGGTAGGTTGCATCTAATGTTGTAAGGAAGCACTTTTTTAGGGCTAATCCTTTACTCCCCTCTATCTTTTCTAATCTTTAATCAGGTCAATATGCAATTGGAGCCGAGATCGTCAGCCACGGCCTGTGTTCGCACAGTGCAGAACTCCGGTTTGGTGGACAAGTTGGTGTGGAGCTCCGTAGTGTACGCTAAGATGTTTGTGTAGGAGGATCAAAGAGGCTTCCGGGGCGTGAGTAGCCGCGCTTTAGCCTCAGTTTCGCCTCCTCCACGCCCTAGTAGACTCTTTTATTTTTTTATAAAAAGGAAAGATTAAATCGAGTTTGTTGACAATCTCCTGCATCTTGGCTGATATCAATTTCCTATTCATTTGGGAGTTTTTAATCTATAATTTTTGGGATTTGAAGAAAAAAAGTTTTTCCAATCAGTATTACTATTAGTGCCTCAGATTTAAGTACTTTTAAATTTGAGTATCCCATACTTTGAAGACATTTAATTTTTGTTAGTTTAAGTTTAAGTATTTCTTACTGGATTTTATTATTTTGCGGAAAAAAATGTCTGTAGTATAAAATGTAAAATATATTTTATTTAAAATATAAAAGTAGATTCTTTAATAAAAAGGCAAGTCACATCGGTGCATGGGAGTGGGAACTGTAATGGATCAGCCCTATGATCAATTTACTTATAGCTCAATGACCTGTAGAAACCTTTACATATTAAGATGACATTCATAGCTTAATCTATGATTGGCTGTTATATATATACATGACTCGGGACTATTGCAGATCAAAGAAAGTCAATGAATAAAGTAACCATGTCATACAGGGATGATTCTTTTATATAGTGTCAGATTAATAAAGTTATAAGTTTTTGAACCTTATAATAAATAGTCAATATGGGTAATTTGGAGACATTTTAAACTAAAAACACTTTTCTTAAAGTATACGGTAGGTGAAGAGACAAAGTGACCGGCACCAACCTTGCAACGAAGAGACTTCACAGCATAAATTCTGCTGTTGCGCTGCACGTCTATACCGACAAACTGGCAAGCTTTCCCCCACAGTGCACGTTGAATGCCAAAGCACAATCAAAATTAGAAATAGAAAAGCGGAGTTGCACTCACCAGGTTTAAAGGCAGGAACAAACTTTATTGCAGGAATTATCCAGGACAGGGGGGATGCAACGCCATGGCAAGGCGCTGGCCGTTCCGCGCACAAAGCACTTTCTCAAGCCTCGGACCTATTTCTTTAAAGCTTTGGATTCTTTACATGGTACCCAGCCAGTGACAACAGTCAACTATATATTTACTTTATTAAGAAGATCTGTGGGGGTCATTTATATTAGAATTTTCTCTTTTTTTCTCTTATTTCTGCAACTTTTACTGGCAAATTTGATATATTTGTGTTTAAATTTGCAACTTTTCCACTCACCTCACCAGTTAGCCACACAAGAATTCTCCAGAGTTGCGCCTGATATATCTTTAAAATCCCAATGTGATCTTAGGAAAAGGTCTAAATTTTGGAGCAAATCGAGGTTAAAGTCACAAATAAACTCCAGTCCTGACCAGACACAGAAAAAACTTAAGAGGAAGTTCAGAAAGTTTGAGAGACTTTGTGCTACCTTTATGTGACTTGTAAACCCCCATAGACTCATCTGCCTGATAGATCAACCTTAGATAAATCAACAAGTCCAAAAGTCAGAAAAAACAAGAAAAGACACACAAAATCTCCTGACTAAAGATAAATGACCCCCTTTTTCTTTCTTCTGCTATTCTTCCTGCAGTGAGCATGGTAAATGTAAAACTTCTAATGTCTGTCCTCTACAGACCGTCTTGATCTACAATGGATAAATTACAGATAAAGAGATACATTGGTTTATGTAACTGAACCTCCAGACATATGACTGTGATAATGGAGGAATTAATAAGAACTCCGACCACATATATCAGGAAGAAGAAAGCCGTGATGAAGGGTTTACTCCTCGTCTCTCCAGAAAATGGCAGAAGGTAAAAATATGTTATGGAAGTCTCATTCTTCATTAGGATTTGATTACTCTCTGCAACAAAAAAACAAGACAAAGCGAACTACATTATAGAATTTCAGACCAAGGTCACTCTCAAACAAGGCCCATTTTCTAAACATTTTTAAAAATTGTTTAGAGAGAAATAAATAATTACTTTAACACTTTTTAAATCTGGGCAAGTTTTGAACAAGAGGTTTAGTTTCTAACCGAGCTAGAATTTCATTATTTCCAGGCTGTAAGGAAATAAATCAACTTCTCTTAGTTATGATGCTACTCTATGGGGGACATGTATCTTATTAAAGTAATTCATTTTATCTAGTTAATTAAAGTTAATAGAGAATTAGTTAAGGCTTCATTAGTTGTATATGCAATGAACTTATCAACTTCTTCACTACATGTGAAAATGCTCTGAATACACGGTGGAAGCATAGGATACAGGAATTTGGTATCTAATTAGTTGAACAATGGTTGACCTTGAGTATGGCTAGACTATTCCTGTGAGAGAGGATCCAGATGGATCTTGTGATGAACTTTAGCTCATTTCTCATATCGAGACATTTCATTTATTTTACAGTAATTTTGTTAATATTGTATTTCAAGATTATACAATGTTCTTTTCTATTTTTATGTAATAGACCACACAAACCTATTAACGCACAACTTATAACCCCTACTATATTAAGAAGGGTATAAAATAAAGGTTCAGATCAGATCTCCACGTATCTATGTTATCGGCCGATACATTTACTTAATAAATAACTTTCTTCCTGGTTATATATGGATTACTCTAACAATTTGGAGGCCCCAGCGAGATCCTGAACCCTGGTCTGAAGACAGAGCAGGAAGAAATAAAACCTTCCCGTGATAAAAAGCTATAGTAATAAAGCTCTAATAGAGTGCTATAAAGGAGCGCTAGTGTAGATTAATACATTTGAAGTTGCAGGCATCTAAACTTCAAATAGTATAGTACTTTAGAAAAACCGAAAGGACTTGCATTGTAAGCCAAATTCATCCATTAGGCTTACTCACTTGTATATATGGTAACATCCTTTGGAAAATCCCTTATGGCCTGCTAACACAGACCTTTATATGGTAAAGGATAACTCTCGCCATATGGATGTAGTAGGATATGGATGTGGTAGGGGGTTGTTTCCTTCCATTATTTTTGGAATGTGTCAAGATTGTGCATACAACTGCAGTGCTGCCCATATATGATCCAGATCTTTCACTCAATTTATGTGACTAGTATTTTATAAATGAGTATATTATTTAACAAACTCCAATTAACATGTTAAAACAGGGTCCATGAAAAAAAAGTGCTTCCTCTGCACCTTTCTTCACCAGGTGCAGATTTAAGCCTATAAAATTGTTGCAAAAATAGAGAAATAAAATGATGAATGACTGAAAAGTCGCACGTAACATCTGAAAATAAACATCCATAAGGCACAAGTTGCAGACAAAAGGTCACTAAAAATACAAAAAAAGTCTCAAAAAAGAATGAAAAGACAAGCAGAAATAATGATAATTATTACCCTTTTGTCTACCACTAATGACTCAGCCGTGTAAGGTGTTTTACCAGATGTAGGTCATATTGGTCATGACCTACAGTACTTTCTTTATGGTATCAGAATGGCATCCTACACCATTTTTAGCTTGTTTATTCCCTAGAGACAATTTCTTGTTATACATCAATGTAGTGTCATTCTGAACACTATCATCCTCAAAAGTTACACAAATTTGCATATTAAAATTATGAGAATGTGGACGTATGAAAAAGTCACAATTTGGCACAAATCGTGGTTAAAAAGGTTACAAATAAACCCCAGCCCCAACCATGAAAAACTTTAGAACGATAGAAATGTGTTCATTTTTTATCGACACCAATTTTACCGGCAGATGTTTCTGGAGTCATCTTATAAAACCCATTCCCTTCACTAACACAGCAATGCAGATGGGACATTGGAATCTGCAGACTGTATAATAGGATTCATCATGGGGATGATAGTTGTGTATATATTATAAGATCAAGTCTAGAAGGTCAAGTACGGTGGGATCAAATACCCGTGAGTAGGCCCATAATAAATAGTTATAAGTGACATGTGAGGAGCAGGTGGAGAAAGATTTTTTCGACTTTCTTTTGTCTTCAGCTTGAAGATGTCAGATAAATTTTAGCATAAGACACTACAGTGACCCATCAATGGAATAAACCCAAACACCAGAATCTCCACACCATTTACTACATAAACATTTCTGAGTTGTCCGTGGTCTGCGTTAGTGACTTGGCATCACAGTAAACTGGTGGATGATGTTGGAGTGACAGGAGGACATGTTTAATGCTAAGGTTACAACACTTGAAGAGTTTATATAATGCTACTGCCCAAATCCCAATATTATCAGGGTACAATTTCTGAAACTCATGATACGATGATAATGTAAGGGGTTACAATAGCGAAATTCGATCATAACCAACAAAGAGAAGAATTTCTTCTGCACCCCCAACTGTGACAAAGAAGGACAACTGCGTATAACATTGTGCGGAGGAAACAATATGATTCCCAGATATAACATGTGCAGTATTTAGGAACCATGACGTCTGTATAAAATATATCTACAATGGATAAATTACGATAAAGAGATACATTGGTTTATGTAACTGAACCTCCAGACATATGACTGTGATAATGGAGGATTAATAAGAACTCCACCACATATTAGGAAGAAGAAAGCCATGATGATGGGTTTACTCCTCGTCTCTCTCGAAAATGACAGAAGATAAATATTTAACAGAAGTCTCATTGTTCATTAGGATTTGATTATTCTCTGCAACATATAAAAAAAATAAAATAACCTGCATTATAGAATTTCAGACCAAGGTCACTCTCAACCAAGGCCCATTTTCTAACATTTTGAAAAATTGTTTAGAGAGAAATAATAATCTCTTAAACACTTTTCAACTGGGCAAGTTTGAAACAAGAGGTTTACTTTATAATCGGAGCTAGAATTCCATTTTTCCAGAAAGGAGGAAATAAATCAACTTCTCTTAGTTATGATGCTACTCTATGGGGGACATGTATCTTTATTAAAGTAATTCTCTTATCTAGTTAATAAAGTTAATAGAGAATTAGTTAAAGGGAACCTACCACCACGAATCTACCTATAAGGTAGATCGGGTGGTAGTATGTAAGGACGTGTAGGAGAGCTCTTTTTAGAGCTAATCCTCACGTCCCCGCTAACTTTTGGGAAACTTTATTGACCGAATATGTAAATTTAGTTATGCGGCTACTGGTGCGTGGAGTAGTCGGCCAGAGCTACACAGCGCGGCTACTCCACGCCCCAGTTACCACATTACTCCTCCCCTACCCGTTTGTGTGCGGCGCGCAGCTCCTCGTAGCTGCGCGCCCTCGTCCGACAAGCCGGCTACTGCGCATGCGCATTACTCTGGCCTGAGCTGGGACTCTCATGACGGACGAGGCGCGGCAGCTACTAGGAGCTGCGCGCCACACACAACAGGTAGGAGGAGTAATGTGGCTACTGGGCGTGGAAGTAGCCACGCTGTGCAGCTCGTGCCGGCTCTACTCCACGCCCAGTAGCCGCATAACTATTTACAAATCCAGTCATAAAGTTTCCCAAAAGTTGCGGACGCGAGGATTAGCTCTAAAAAGAGCTATCCTCAGTCCCTTCCCACCTACCACCCGATCTACCTTTATAGGTAGATTTGTGTGGTAGGTTCTCTTTAAGGCTTCATTAGTTGTATATGCAATGAACTTATCAACTCCTTCACTACATGTGAAAATGCTCTGAATACACGGTGAAAGCTAGGATCACGGAATTTGTGTCTCTAATTAGTTGAACAATGGTTGACCTTGAGATGTTGCTAGATCATATTCCTGTGTGAGAGAGGTATCCAGATGGATCTGGTGATGAACTTAATGCTCATTTCTCATTTCGAGACATTTCATTTATTTTACAGTAATTTTGTTAATATTGTATTTCAAGATAATACAATGTTCTTTTCTATTTTTATTAATAGACCAACACAAACCTATTAACGCACACTTATAACCCCTACTATATTAAGAAGGGTATAAAATAAAGGTTCAGTCACAGATCTCCACGTATCTATTTATCCGATACATTTACTTAATAATAACTTTCTTCCTGGTTATATATGGATTACTCTAACATTTTGGAGGCCCCAGCGAGATACTGAACCCTGGTCTGAAGACAGAAAGCTAAATAAAACCTTGCATGATAGAAAGCTATAGTGATAAAGCTCTGATAGAGTGCTATAAAGGAGTCTGCTAGTGTAGATTAATACATTTGAAGTTGCAGGCATCTTAAACTTAATAGTCTAGTATTTAGAACACCGAAAGGACTTGCATTGTAAGCCAATATCTCATCCATTAGGCTTACTCACTTGTATATATGGTAACATCCTTTGGAAAATCCCTTATGGCCCTGCTAACACAGACCTTTATATGGTTAAAGGATAACTCTCGCCATATGGATGTAGTTATGAATATGGATGGGGTGTGGGTTGTTTCCTTCCATTATTTTTGGAATGTGTCAAGATTGTGCATACAACTGCAGTGCTGCCCATATAGATCCAGATCTTTCACTCAATTTATGTGACTAGTATTTATTAAATTGTATATTTTTAACCAACTCCATTAACATGTTAAAACAGGGTCCATGAAAAAAAGTGCTTCCTCTGCACCTTTCTTCACCAGTGCAGATTTAACTATAAAATTGTTGCAAAATAGGAAATAAAATGATAAATGACTGAAAAGTCCACGTAACACTCTGAAATAAACATCCATAAGGCACAAGTTGCAGACAAAAGGTCACTAAAAATACAAAAAAGTCTCAAAAGAATGAAAAAACAAGCAGAAATATGAAATTATTACCCTTTGTCTACCACTATGTTCGTTTTCTTACCTAGGTAGTCTTTGAACTCTACAAATCTTCATTCTCCTTACTTGCGATAATAAAAATATTGTGTATATTTTGGTTTTGTATTTAATTTGTTCATCCTGGGCCATTATTTTGTAAAATGTAAAGGAAAAACATGTCTGAAATTCACATGTATAATAAAACACAGCTAAAGTTTCAAACTAGCACAGTACTATTTTTAAAAAGTTTCCTTGAACTTAAAACAAACTCATGGCCTCGCCTATGGATGAAGTATTGACTTTAAAACATTTTCTAGCCCTGGAATTACCTTAAACAAAATTTCCTAATACATCACCATTCTATATGAGAAAGATTGTCACTGAATTGATCTAGAAAGGGGATTATTTTGTTTTAAAAATGATAGTTAGGACCAGTTTAATGCCTGAGTTAAACATAATATGTGACCATAAACTTCAATTGTAAAAGATTTATATTCAACAGATTGTCCTCATTATACTTTCTTCTTTGTACTTAAGACAAACTTAAACCAACATTTACAACATTATGTTAATTACAAAAAAAATAATGAGAAACTGAGGATGTAAATATTGTAATTGTAAACTACCACTCAACAGTGAATTATATGTTGTTTATTTGTAAAAATCAAATAAAAATATTTGAAAATTACAGAAAAAATAAGACTCTTCTCTTCAAATCAAAACAAAAAATTTTATTATATTTAGATTTGACTTATCATCCCATTTACATTACTACAAAGTGACCTTATTAGTAAACAATAAAAGGGATACAAGAAATTACAGTCTTTGTAGTGTTACTAGAAAGTTGAAATCTAAATCCTCTGACTGTCTCATGTATTTAGCTGGGGTCCATTTCTCTTTCTTTTGGGATATTTTTAAGATCATAATATTCCAGTTTTACAGTTAAAGACTGATTTTCCGAATATATATTTTCCATTGTTTAAGTTTACTTAGCATAGCTTTAATTAACCATTCCATAGAGACATCGCTTCTGAGAGGCGCAGTGTATAAGTGGGATTTACATTTATTCAAACTAAATACTAGAAAAATAAGAACCTGTATAATACAGCAATACAGAAAACACAGAATGTGCTGAGCCCTTTTTAACCCCTTCCGACATTTGACGTAATAGTACTGCATCGTGGGAGGTGCGTTCCGCAAATGCATAGTACATTACGTCAAGCTTCTGGCCCGGCTCCTGAACGGAGCCGGGGCCAGAAGCTGCGGGTGTCGGCTATATGTTATAGTGACCCCCCTCTACAACACCGCGATCGGAGATTTTTTCCGATGCGGGGTTTGTTAACCCCTAACACGCCGCGGTCGCGAATGACCGCGGCGTGTTAGAGGCATTTAAAGTTATTTAAACTTGAATCGGACCCCCCCCGCGCGCTTACCGGGGGGTGTCCGTCTCCGATCGCAGCCCGGGACTGCCGGTGCCCGGGGCTGCGCGATCTCCTTCGGTGCGGGTCTTGCTTCTGGCAGGACCCGGCTGTAAGACACGGGCATGCGCAGCATGCTCAGTGTCTTACATTAACAGTGCAATACATCTGTATTGCATGTTGTAAACCTGTAAAAAAGCTTGAACAAGTGATCAGAAGATCACTTGTTCAAGCTTAGATGTCAGTAACTGTAAGAAAAGGAAAAATAAATAAATAAAGGTTTTTTACTAAATAAAAATAAATAATAAAAGAAAGTGAAAGTCCCCCAAACACCACATTTCCCTTTACACAAGGAATAAAGTATAAAAAAACACTAAACACGAAAAAAACCCCACTTATTTGGTATCGCGGTCCGTAACAATCTGTAATAAATCCAATCATAATTGGACCCGCTCGGTGAACGTGGTAAAAAAAAAAAAAAAAAAAACTGCCCAAAAATAAACTTTTATATCAAATTCTTTACAAAAAATGTTCTAAAAAGTGATCCGAAAAAGTCAAGCACCCAAATATACCAATAAAAAGAGCAACTTGTCAAGCAAAAATAAGCTTACAAACAGCTCCAGTTAAACCAAAAAATACTATAATTATGCCACTATAAAAAAGGCAATACTAAAAACAAATGCAATTTTTTTTCTAGTTTTCCTTCAATAAAATTGGACAAATAAAAATAAAAACATATAAAAGAGGTATCACCGTAATCGTAGTGATTCCGTAGAATAAAGATTAATTATTATTGTTATGCTACAGTGAACAACCCCCCAAAAAAATGCTAAAAATCCAAAACAAGAATTGATGATTTTATTTCCTCCACACATAAAAGTTAATAAAATTTCTTCAATAGCTAAAACCCACTAAAATAAGTTTTTTTTTACAGTGCATCTCGTGCGCGAAAAATTAAGCCTTATTTGTCTAATTGCTTAAAAATAAATAAAGATTGATAGCTATTCCCAACGAGGCGTGTTATAGAACGGTGCAGCGGGTAGTGACTCTTTCAACACCGGTCAGGGTTAAGACGGCGGCTGTTCACTGATGGGGGTTAAGACGGCGGCTGTTCCTGACAGCACATCCATCCTGCCCCATGGACCAGAAGGGTTACGTCCCCCCCACACCCCCCAGTTATTATCGTGCTACTGGCTCATAAATTCAGACGAGCCGATAGCAGCGAATTTCTATGAAGCGTAATACCGGTCACCTGTCTATAGACACGGTGATCGGGGCAGGGTGGCGGCTGTTCCTGACATCCACAAGTTTGCCTTGCGGTCCAGAGGGTGGTTTTGTGCCCCCCTTGTCCATGTTTGCCGCTATTTGCTGGTCGATTTGGTCCAGCCAAAAGCAGCAAATATCGTCACAATGGGCATCGCTAGGGTGAATAAGAGCAACATTGGCGATAATTTCCTACAAAACAAAGATTTGGTACAAAGTGCTGGCCGTGTACATTGTGACAGATTATGGTGTACAACTCTTACGAGCTGTTCCAATGTGCAGGTCATGCCGTATCATTTCTCTGTTTTCAAGGGAAGATATTAGGAAACTAATTATTGGGACAAGAAGGAGGAGCCCGTACCATCGGGTTAAGTGTTCCTGTGTTTTGCCCAGGACAGCACATTTTCCCGGTGAATTCTACTGCTTCTAATGGTAGGACTCAATAAAGAGTCTGTTCCAAAAGAGAAGTTAGGATGGACGACACTATATTACTACTAAGAGACCTGCGACAACCCAGGTGACAAACGTTTAGTTGGTCCCTTGTATATTCCACCTCCTATACACTAGACATTCACAATTCACGCCCACACCATTGTGAATTAATTTCGGTAAAATGAATAATAAACAACGTTGGTCCCGTTGCTCTCCCTATACCCCTCCATTATTTCATAAGGGGGCGCCACATAGGGAACTGAACTTTCACAGAAATAATTGCAATTCCATCTTGGATCCATTGCAACATCATATTTGGAAAACCACCTGTATGTTCAAAATGCTCATCTTCACCACGTGTATTACACTACACACAATATTACCACCCTTGCTATATTCCCCAGGGGGTGTACATTCAACAATTAGGGTCACTTTCGGGTTTCTCTGTTTTGGTACCACTACGGCTCTCCAAATGTATCTTGAAACGTGAAGGATTTCTTACAAATTGGCCTCTAAAAGACAAAACTCCCTTCTTTCCCCACTGTGCGCCCATTAAAGCATTTATATGACATGTGGGGAACTTCTACAATCAGAGAAATAGTTTTACACCTTTTTTGGGGTTATTTAATATATTATCCCTTGTGGCTTACATAAATTAGGGGTAAAGTGACATATTATAGATAGAAAATTTTCTCCTTTTAATGATTCGGCCTAATGGGATATTCACCTGTAGGGGCAACAACATCTATTACACATTGCAAAAATCTCGTAAGGGTGTGTGCAGTCAAAGATTAGGGTCACTTTTCGGGATTCTTATGTTTTATACCACTAGGGGTTCTCCAAATTGCATGTACAACATTTCTGTCAAAAATTTGGCTTAAAAGGGCAACATTCCCTTTCCTTTTACGGTGCGCCCATACAAACATTTATATCCAACAGTGGGGTACTTACAATCGAGAGAGAAATAGGTTTACACATTTTGAGGGGGTTATTACATGTTTTTGAGCCTTGTGGCTATATAAAATTAGGAGTAAAATGACCTTTATAAGAAAATGTTCACCTTTTATTATTTAAGTCCTAATTAAATCAAAACCTTTACGGACAAATACACATATTACACCTTGCTAAATTCTCTAAGGGGTGTGTTTTCAAAATGGTGTGATATTGTTGGGGTTCGCTCTGCTTGGTACCACTACGGCTCTCTAATAGCATCGGACATGTAAAGGAGGTCTGTCAAAATTGGCTTTTAAAAGGCCACGCCCCTTTTCCCTTCTGAGCTTCACTGCTACCAAAACCATTTTATTTGCATGTGTGGGGCAATTTTATACTCGGGAGAAATGGCTAGTACACATTTTTTGGGGTTGTTATCTTTAATCCTTATGGGATACAAAAATTAGCCGTTAAAAGGGACTTTTTTGGGAAAATGTCACCTTTTTCCTTTTAGGGACCTAATTGAAGCAAACCCCTGTAGGGGTAAATACACTATTACCCCTTGCTGAATTCTCCAAAGGGGCACTTTCCAAACATGGTGACAATGTTGGGGTTCCCCTCTGTTTTGGTACCACTAGGGCCTCCAAAATGATCCTGACACATGGAAAAGGATGATTGTCAAATCTGGCTTCTAAAAGGCCAAAGCCCCTCTTTCCCTCTGAGCCTACTGTGCACCCATACCAACATCTTATATTGCAAAAGTGGTGCGAGTTCTTGCTTAGGAGAAAATATTCTACACATTTATGGGGTTGTTTCCATCTTTTATCCCTGTGGCTTACAAAAATGTGGGGTAGTTAATATTTTAAAGTGATTTTTGGAGAAAATTTTCACCTTTTTTCCCTTTTGGGGCCTAATGAATCAAACACCTGTTGGGGGAAAATACACAAATACACGTATAACTCTCCAAGGGGTTGTTGGTTACTTCCAAAATGGTTGTCTACTTGTTGGGGCTTTCTCTGTTTTGGTACCCTAGGCTCTCCACAATGCATCCTGACACATTGAAACTTTTAGCCATATTTGCCCTGCAAAAACGAAACAACGTCTTTCATTCCTCCCAAGGCCCCCCTGTGCCCGTACAGCAGGGTACAATGACAAAATGGGTATTGGCATGCTAGGAGGAATTGCCCTAAACATTGTTTAAATGCATTTTACTTTTTAACCATTGTGAAGGTATGCAAATTTTAGTGTTCAATGAATCTATAGTAAGATAAAATTACATTTCTCTAATTTCACTTTCATTTATCTTTCACGATCATTGAAACGCTCAAAGGGTACAAAAATTCCAAAGGTTTGTTTGAATATTTTGAGGGGTGTTGTAGTTTCTAAAATGGTGTCATTTGTGGGGGGTTTCTGTCATGTGGGCCTTATAAGTCACTTCTTAACTAAATGTGACCCTCCAAAAGTAGGTTTTGAGATTTCGTGAAATCTGAAAAATTGCACCAAAGTTATAAGCCTCCTAACATCCAAAATAAAGGAAAAGTGTTGAAAAAATGCATTGCCAAGTTTAAGCAGCACAATGGAAAATGTTAGTATCAAGTTATTTTAGTGGCTATGACCAACTTCAAAAAGTAGAAATTTGAATTTGCAAACATGTTTGTTTACAAATTTTTGCCAAATTCCATTATTTCATAAATAATACAAAAAATATAAATTTCTCAAACCAGCATGTGAGTACAATGTGTCACGAAAAAAACAATCTCAAAATCAATCTGGGATATTTAAAGCGTTCCAAATTTATAACCACTTAAATAGACACATGCTCAGATTTTTAAAAAAATGGTCCCGTCAGGAAGGTGAAAAGTGGCTTTCAGGCTTAAGGGGTTAATATAAATTTATTTTATAAATGTTTGTTCAGTAAAACACCTTTTCTTTGGATTCAAGGTTCATTCATAAAATAATGTTTACTTAAATGTACTCAGTGTTTTCTTGTCTCTTACCAGTGTAAACTCACACACGGCTTGAATACGGTAAACATCTGCTGAAGGTAACGGGAGCTATGTAGAGGGTTTATTGTGTTTTGTATTTTCTTAGGCCGTGATCAAGATATCTACCCAGGAGGACAGAGATCGTGAGCGTCTCCTGCGCATACTTCACATAATTACTTAACCTTTTACAAACTTTTTTTAACATCAACTTTTAAATTTGGTGTGGATTTTGTGCATTGTTTTCATGCAAAGCATCAATTAAGCTCTTCACTCCAGTTGTATGTGGTACTCTCGCATTCTCTCTGCTCTGGGTTTGTATTGTGGTCCTTTCTGCGTGCGCTAGCACTCATTGTAAATTGTTGATATCTTCTCTGACAGTCAGTCTACACTATGGATTGTTATGTTGTACCTCTGCAGTCTCTACACTCTGGTTGTATTGTGTGCCATCTCTGTTCTGGGCAGTCTCTAATCTCCTGGTTGTATTGTGGTATACTCTGCAGTTAAATTACTGTATACTCTGGTTGGTATTGTGTGTCCTACTTTCTGCAGTCTCTACAACCCAGTTGTATTGTTGTACTGTCTCTCTGCATCTCTCTCTCAGTTGTATGTGGTCCTTTCTTGCAGTCTCTACACTCCAGTTGTATTTGGTCCTCTATCTCAGTCTCTACCTCCAGTATATTGTATACCTCTCTCAGTCCAGTCTAATCCAGTTGTTGTTGTCTCAGTCTGTAGTCTCTACACTCTGGTTGTATTGTGGTCCTTTCTGCACTATGACTCTACACTACGGCGTTGTATTGTGGTTACTCCTGTCAGTCTAGCATCCCTCACGGTTGTATTGTGGGTACTCTTACTGCAGTCTTCTACACATGCCTTGCATGTTAGTACTCTCTGCAGTCCTCTATTACTCACAGTCGATATTGGTGGCCCTTTCTGCAGTCTCTATTTCACTGCCAATTGTATTATGTATCTCTGCGGTCTCTACAATCCTGTTTGTTTTGTGGTACTCCTCTGCCGCTCTTACACTTCTATTGTATTATTGTGGGACTCTCTGGCAGTTCTCTACAACTGCGCGTGGTATGTGGTACTCTCTCAGTCCTACCATCCGGTTGTAGATTGGTACTTATCGTGCAGTTCTACACTCCAGTTTTATTGTAGTACTCTCTGCAGTCTCTATACTCAGTTGGTTGTGGTCCTTTTGCAGTCTCTACACTCCACTTGTATGTAGTTGTACCTCTGTCTGCGTCCTTACCACTCCTGTTAGTTTTTGTGGTCGCTTACTCTCTGCAGTCTCTACACTCCAGTGTGATTGTGGGACTCTCTGCAGTCTCTTACAACTGACGGGTGTATTGCTGGTACTCTCTCGCAGTGCTCTCTACAATCGGTTGTTATTTAGCGGTACTCTCTGCAGCTTCTACACTCCATTGTATTGTGGTACTCTCTGCCGTCTCTACGCTCTGTTTTGTATTGTGCGGGTCTCCTTCTGCAGTCTTTACACTCCGTTGTATTGTTTGTACTCTCCTCGCAGTCTCTACACTTGTTGTTTGTGGTCCTTTCTGCACTCTTCTACCACTCCAGTTTGTATTGTTGGTTAATCTCTTGGCAGTCTCTAGCTCTGGTGTATGTGGTCCTTTGCTTTCTGCAGTATTTACACCTTCAGCATGTTGTCATTCGGCTATACGTACTCATGATTGGCATTCAGTCTCTACACTCCAGTTGTATTGTGTTCCTTTCTGCAGTCTCTCGACATCCATTTGTATTGTGTCTCTCTGACAGTCCATACACTCCATTTGATTGAGGTCCTTTTGATAGTCTCTACTACTCCGGTCTTGTTTGTGGGTAGACTTTCTGGCAGTTTTACACTCCGGTTGTATTGGTATTGTGGTCTCTATGCAAAGTCTCTACAATCAGTGTATGTGGTACGTCTGCAGTCTCTAAATAAAGTTGTAGTGGTAGGACCGAGGCAGTCTCTATACTCCAGTTGTAGTGTGGTAAACCAACCAAAACCACAAACAAAAAAAAACAAAAAACCAAAACACAACCACAAAAAACCCCCAAAAAACAAAAAAAAAAAAAAAAAAAAAAAACACAAACAAACAAAAAAAAAAAAAAAAAACAAAAAAAAAACAAACAAAGGGGAGGGTGGGGGGGGGGGGGGGGTGTGGGGTGGGGGGGGGGGGTGGGTTGGGGGTGTTGGTGGGTGGGGGGGGGGGGGGTGGGGGTTGTGGTAAAAAAAACCCAACAACGGTGTTTTTGGGGTTGGTGTTTGGGGTGGTGGGGGTTTTGGGGTTGTGGTTGGGTTTTGGGTGTTGGGTTTTTGCTGTTTGTTTTTGGGTTTTTCCAAACAAAAAAAACCCAAATTTTTGGGGGGGGGGGTTTGGGGGGGTGGGCAATCCGTATCATTGGGTGGATTTTGGGTGTGGGGGGGGGGGGGGAAAAAAAAAAAAAAAAAAAATAAAATATAAAAGGGGGGGGGGGGGGGGGGGGGGGGGGGGGGGGGGTGGGGGGGGGGGGGGGGGGGGGGGGGGGGGTGGGGGGGGTTGGGGGGGGGGGGGTGGGGGGGGGGGGGGGGGGGGGGGGGGGACACAGGGGAAAAAAAAAAACGGGGCGGGAGGGGGGGGAGGGGTGTTAAAAACAAAAAAACCAAACACAAACCACACCCACCAACCCCCCACCACCCAAAACACAAAAAAAAAAAACCAAAAACAAAAATAAACCAAAAAAAACAAACAAAAAAAAAACACACAAAAAACAAACACAAAAAAATCAAAAAAAACCAAAAAACCCAAAAAAAAAACAAAAAACAAACACAAAACAAAAAAAACCAACCAAAAAAAAAACACAAACTCCAGTGTATGTGTGTACTCTCTGCAGTCTCTACAACTCAGTTGTTTGTGGGACTCTCTGCAGTCCTACACTCCAGGTTGTATGTGGACTCTTGCAGTCTCTCCACTCGGAGTGTATTTGGTTAATCTCTGAGGTCTCTACATGGTTGTATTGTGGAGTACTCTCTGCAGTACCTACACTCCAGTGTAGATTGTGGGTACTATCTGCGTCCCTACACTCAGGTGTTATTTGGGTGGTAATCTATGCAGTCTGTAACTTGTTGTATGTGGTCTGCTACAGCTCTGCACTCGTGTTGATTGTGGTAGATCTTGCAGTCTACACTCGGTTGTATTGTGGTCCTCTCTGCAGTTTTTATAATCTGATTTTGTTTGATACTCTCTGCTGTCTGTACACCCTCGTCTCAGTATGGTCGTTCTATAGTCTTATGTCCAATGTAAGCTCTCTGTAGTCTCGACTTTGGTCACAGGCTTGTACTTATCTGTAGATTCTATACTACATTTCAATGTGATATTGTCAGAAGACTCTGCACTCCGTCTGAATGTGATACTTCGTGTAGTCTCCAAATCTGATCTGCACAGTATCGTTATAATATCAACATTTCGTTCTCAATGTGGTGCTCCATGTAGCCCCTACACTTTGGTCTCAATTGATACTCTCTGAAGACGTCCTCATCACTATGCTATGATCTGGATGTGGTAGTCTATCCTCTATACTTGATCACAGGATGGTAGTTCTCTAGTGACTACACTTCCTTTAAGGGGGGGGGGGGGGGTTGTGCCCACGTGGACAGCAATGCTCAAAAATCCCTAATCCCTACCTAATCCGTCTGTTTTCTACTGGTCTTTAATGTGTTGAAAGTACTGGAACATGCCATATCGGCAGTGGGAGACTGTATTCACAAAAAAATCACCATTACCCGCGTAGGATGACCCCAATTATGAAAAATATGATCGCGTCTAGTTCTGTGAGCTGACAACTGTGTTACGTATTTTTTATATACACTTTTATTCACCTTCTGAACATTGTACTAACACAATGACACATAGAAAGAGATGATGACATCCATGAGATGCTATTGCACACAATGGCTCTTTTAGCTCTTGCTACATGTCAGCTACACACACACACTATAGATCTGATGTGCCTGTCTTGCCATCCCCAAATAAAGAACTTATCTGTTATCCTCATGCTTTTGTGAAGGCGAAGTCAGTGTTTGAATGCCTATGGGACCTGCAGGGGGTGAGCTAGAGTGCAGAGAGAGAGACAGGTGTGAAGCTTCAGGCAAGATGGAAGCCACACTAAAGTTAGAAGATCCAGGGTCGGGTCCAGGGGGCAACTGAAATTGTTGTACACCAGCGCTGATAGAGGGGTTGGAATTATATCAGTGAAATGCTGCATTTTGTTAATAACAGTGAAATAGAGAATGTGTTATTTTGTGATCCTGAGACATGTAAGAAACTTGTCGTCATGGTAATACCCCTTTACGGCCTCTTTCAACACTACACAAAGGGTCATATTTATTTTTGCTGAACAGCTGAATGCATGGGGAAAGGTTCCAATCAAAGTTCTGTTCTGCAAATCAGCCCACAGTAGGACCTGCTTTACTTTTGCTCTGTGCATGCAACATGTACACCGTGGCTCACATGCTGTGAAATGCAATATAGAAGTCAATGGAGGCCGTGAGTTAGCTACATATGTGTGGCTAGATCAGCCAAAATAAGTGTGTGGCATGTGGACTAGCACAGATTGTGTTCGCCTATCATAGCCATATGTTTTAGGAAAAAGAGTGGGGTAGTTTGAGTAAATATAAAGCGGACACAGGTATAGTAGTAGTAAAATATGGCCCACCATTGTGAATGGAGAAGGTAAAGGTAAAGAAGGATGAAAATGGGACACCTATCAATGTAATCAGCACATGTTTGGAAAGTCTAGGGAAGGGGTGAATTTTGCAAAGTATTTTTAGTTTATCTTTACTGTGTTTTTATTGTAGTAGTAATTCTCAGGGACACAGGGTAATAGTAAGGGAGTGGTGTTACCCCAATGCTAATCACAGGCAACTTGATATAAAGAGGTTGTAAGAAGAAGCGGGTAATAGACCCACTGTTCACCTAACTGTTTTGGCTTACCCAAGGTTGTTGTATAAGTGACCCTGTCATCTACACAGATCGTAATACAACTACCACAAGTTATCAGCTGCTCATTTGGGGTAGTTCTGGTGTAGGTCATAGTTCATCTTGGCAGGTTAGAGACACAATTAACAGCACAGAGGTCAAAAGCACGGTATATATAATACTACACACAGAATAACATATTTAGCATAATGATAATAAAGAAGAAAAAGAGTACAAATATAAATCATAAACTACACGATCGACTGGTTAATCCTGGTGATCGGGGCATCAAGTCAAATACGTGATGATTTACCAGTGTTGCATCTGATTATATCTTTAAACAATAGGATGTGACTATGAGCCCGAGGCGCTCAGGCTTATGCCCCCGGAGTACCTCTAGCTTGATGGCCGACGAATATTTATTTCGCCCTGTTTTATATGTAGCAGGAGTCTGCCACAATATCATTCAGACTGCCGGTGACATACCTTGCAGTCTGTAAGTATTATTTAACAAACTCCAATTAACATGTTAAAACAGGGTCCATGAAAAAAATGCTTCCTCTGCACCTTTCTTCACCAGGTGCAGATTGCATAAAATTGCAAAAATAGAGAAATAAAATGATAAATGACTGAAAAGTTGCACGCAACATCTGAAAATAAACATCCATAAGGCACGAGTTGCAGACAAAAGGTCACTACTTGAAAAAAGTCACTAAAATACAAAAAAGTCTCAAAATAGAATGAAAAAACAAGCAGAAATAATGATAATTATTACCCTTTTGTCTACCACTAATGTTCGTTCTTCTACCTAGGTAGTCTTTGAATTCTACAAATCTTCATTCCCTCCTTTACTTGCGATAATAAAAATATTGTGTATATTTTGGTTTTGTATTTTAATTTTGTTCATCCTGGGCCATTATTTTGTAAAACGTAAAGGAAAAACATGTCTGAAATTCATACTGTATAATAAAACACAGCTAAAGTCTCAAACTAGCACAGTACTATTTTTTAAAAAAAGTTTCCTTGAACTTAAAACAAACTCATGGCCTCTCCTAGGGATGAAGTATTGACTTTAAAACGTTTTCTAGCCCTGGAAATTACCTTAAACAAAATTTCCTTAATACATCACATTCTATATGAGAAAGATTGTCACTAAATTGATCTAGAATGGGGATTATTTTTGTTAAAAATGATAGTAAGGACCAGTTAAATGCCTGAGTTAAACATAATGTGTGACCATAAACTTTCAATTGTAAAAGATTTATATTCAACAGATTTATCCTCACTTATACTTTCACTTTTGTACTTAAGACTTAAACTTAAACCAACATTTACCAGCATTTATGTTATATAAAAAAAAGATTACTGAGAAACTGAGGATGTAAATATTGTAATTGTAACTACCACGCAACAGAGTGAATTATATGTTGTTTTATTTGTAAAAATCAAATAAAAAATTTTGAAAAATTATAGAAAGAAATAAGACTCTTCTCCTTCAAATCAAAAACAAAAAAATTTATTATATTTAAGATTTGACTTATCATCCCATTTACATTACTACAAAGTGACCTTATTAGTAAATCAAATAAAAGGGATACAAGAAATTATCAGTCTTTGTAGTGTTACTAGAAAGGGTGAAATCTAAATCCTCTGACTGTCTCATTGTATCTTAGCTGGTGTCCATTTCTCTTTTCTTTTGGGATATTTTAAGATCATAATATTTCCAGTTTTACAGTTAAAGACTGATTTTCCGAACATTATTATTTTCCATTGTTTAGGTTTTAGCTAGCATGGCTTTTAATTTAACCATTCCATAGAGACAACGCTTCTGAGAGGCTGCAGTGTATAAGTGGGATTTTACATTATATTAAAACTAAATACTAGAAAAATAAGAACCTGTATAATACAGCAATACAGGAAACACAGAATGTGCTGAGCCCTTTTTAATGTAAATTATTTTTATAAAATGTTTTGTTTCATTAAAACACATTTCTTTTGGATTCAAGGTTCATTCATAAAATAATGTTTACATAAATGTACTTCAGTGTCTTGTCTCTTACCAGTGTACTCACACACGGCTTGTCCTACGGTAAACATCTGCTGGAAGGAACGGGAGCTATGTAGAGGGTTTATATTGTGTTTTGGATTTTCTTGGCCCGTGATCAGAGATTACCCAGGAGGAAAGAAGATGTGAGCGTCTCCTGCGTCTTCACATAATTTACTTTTACCTTTTAAAACTTTTTAACTCAACTTTTTAATTTGGTGGTTTTGCATTGTTTTCATTGCAAAGCATCAACTTAAGCTCTACACTCCGGTTGTATTGTGGTACTCTCTGCAGTCTCTACACTCTGGTTGTATTGTGGTCCTTTCTGCAGTCTCTACACTCCAGTTGTATTGTGGTCCTTTCTGCAGTCTCTACACTCCAGTTGTATTGTAGTACTCTCTGCAGTCTCTATACTCCAGTTGTATTGTGGTACTCTCTGCAGTCTCTACACTCTGGTTGTATTGTGGTCCTTTCTGCAGTCTCTACACTCCGGTTGTATTGTTGTACTCTCTGCAGTCTCTACACTCCAGTTGTTTTGTGGGACTCTCTGCAGTCTCTACACTGCAGGTGTATTGTGGTACTCTCTGCAGTCTCTACAATCCGGTTGTATTGTGGTACTCTCTGCAGTCTCTACACTCCAGTTGTATTGTGGTACTCTCTGCAGTTCCTACACTCCAGGTGTATTGTGGTACTCTCTGCAGTCTCCACACTCCGGATGTATTGTGGTACTCACTGCAGTCTCTACACTCTGGTTGTATTGTGGTACTCTCTGCAGTCCCTACACTCCAGTTGTATTGTGGTACTCTCTGCAGTCCCTACACTCCAGGTGTATTGTGGTAATCTCTGCAGTCTGTATACTCTGGTTGTATTGTGGTCCTCTCTGCTGTCTCTGCACTCCGGTTGTATTGTGGTACTCTCTGCAGTCTCTACACTCCGGTTGTATTGTGGTCCTCTCTGCAGTCTTTATACTCTGATTTTAGTTTGATACTCTCTGCTGTCTGTACACCCTGGTCTCAGTATGGTCGTCTCTATAGTCTCTATGTCCCAATGTAATGCTCTCTGTAGTCTCTAGACTTTGGTCACAGTGCTGTACTCTCTGTAGATTCTATACTACTATTTCAATGTGATATTGTCTGAAGACTCTGCACTCCTGTCTGAATGTGGTATTCTTTGTAGTCTCCAAACTCTGATCTGCAGTACTCGTTATAATATTTCGTTCTCAATGTGGTGCTCCATGTAGCCCCTACACTTTGGTCTCAATGTGATACTCTCTGAAGTCTCCTCACTCTGCTCTGATCTGGATGTGGTAGTCTATCCTCTATACTCTGATCACAGGATGGTAGTCTCTATTGTGACTACACTTCCATCTTAGGGGGGGGGGGGGGGGGTTGTGCCCTACGTGGACAGCAATGCTCAAAATCCCCTAATCCCTACCCTAATCCTGGTCATGTTTTCTACTGGTCTTTAATGTGTTGAAAGTACTGGAAACATGCCATCGGCAGTGGGAGACCTGTATTCACAAAAAAATTCACCATACCCAGCGTAGGATGACCCCAATTATGAAAAATATGATCCGTCTAGTTCTGTGAGCTGACAATGTGGTTAGATAGGTTTATATACACTTTTATTCACCTTCTGAACATTGTACTAACACACTGACACATAGAAAGAGATGATGAGATCCATGAGATGCCTATTGCACACAATGGCTCTTTTAGCTCTTGCTACATGTCAGCTACACACACACACTATCAGATCTGATGTGCCTGTCTTGTCCTCCCCAAATAAAGAACTTATCTGTTATCCTCATGCTTTGTACGAATCAGTGTGAACTCTGTCTTGGACTGCAGGGGGTGAGGCTAGAGTGCAGAGAGAGAGACAAGGTCTGTGAAGCTTCAGGCAAGATAGCAGCCAACACTAAAGTCAGAAGATCCAGGGTCGGGTCCAGGGGCAACTGAAATTGTGTACACCAGCGCTGATAGAGACGGGTTGGAATTATATCTGTGAAATGCTGCATTTTTGTTAATAACAGTGAAATAGAGAATGTGTTATTTTGTTATCCTGAGCACATGTAAGAAACTTGTCTTCATGGTAATACCCCTTTACGGCCTCTTTCACACTACACAAAGGGCCATATTTAATTTTTGCTGAACCAGCTGACATGCATGGGGAAAGTGTCCAATCAAAGTTCTATTCTGCAAATTCAGCCCACAGTAGGACCTGCTTTACATTTTGCTCTGTGGCATGCACATGTACACCGTGGCCTCACATTGCTGTGACAATGCATAATAGAAGTCAATGGAGCCCGTGAGTTAGCTACAATATGTGTGGCTAGATTCAAGGCCAAAATACAGTTGTGTGCATGTGGACTAAGCACAGATTGTGTCCTCGCCTATCATAGCCATATGTTTTAGGAAAAAGAGGGGTTGAGTAAATATAAAAGCAAGGACACAGGTATAGTAGTAGTAAAATAGGTTCCCACCATTGTGAATGGAGAAGGTAAAGGTAAAGAAGGATGAAAATGGGACACCTATCCAATGTAATCAGCACATGTTTGGAAAGTCTAGGGAAGGGTGAATTTTGCAAAGTATTTTTTTAAGTTTATCTTTACTTGTGTTTTTATTGTATTAGTAATTTCTCAGGGACACAGGGTAATAGTAAGGGAGTTGGTGTTACCCCAAACTGCTGTAATCACAGGCAACTTGATATAAAGAGGTTGTAAGAAGAAGTGGGTAATAGACCCACTGTTCCACCTAACTGTTTTGGCTACTCCCAAGGTTGTTGTATAAGTGACCCTGTCATCTACACAGATCTGTAATACAACTACCACAACTTATCTAGCTTCTAGCTCTTGGGGTAGTTCTGGTGTAGGTCATAGTTCATCTTTGGCAGGTTAAGAGACACTAATTAACAGCACAGAGTCAAAAGCACGGTATATATAATATACACAGAATAACATATTTTAGCATAATGATAATAAAGGAAGAAAAAGAGTACAAATATAAATCATAAACTACACGATCGACTGGTTAATCCTGGTGATCGGGGCATCAAGTCAAAATACGTGATGATTTTACAGTGTTGCATCTGATATATCTTTAAAATATGGATGTGAACATATGAGCCCGAGGCGCTCAGGCTTATGCCCCCGGAGTACCTCCTAGCTCTGATGGCCGAATATTTATTTGCGCCCTGTATGTTTTAATTGTAGCCAGGTCTGCCACAATATCATTCAGACTGCCGGTGACATCACCTGGCAGTCTGTAAGTCTTGCGCACACACAAGGAGACTTTCCAATAGAGCCGGAGTGCGGCTGCAAGATTTATAACTTTATTATAACATTTTCAGACTTAATAAAACATTTTCCATCTGGGCAGTTTGGAACATTTTTTTTTAGCTTTGGGTTCTTTAAACCTTAAAAGTACCCAAACTTTTGAATACATTTCTTGATATCAGAAAAATAACTAATGTGTGATATCAGTAAAATAAGTAACACGCTATTTTGTTGGGGTCCAAAATTTGGGTATCTAATTTTGGGTATTTTGGGTGCTAGTTTGGGTATCAATATACCCCTCTTTCTAATTCACATTTTAAATATTTTTCTTAATATATTGCTGGTGAGTAGAGATGAGCAGGCACTGAAATGCTTGGAGTGCTCGTTACTGTGTAGAACTTTCCATGCTCGAGTGCTCGTCTCGAATAACGAGCCCATTGAAGTCAATGAGACTTGAGCATTTTAGGGGACCAAGGCTCTGCTCACAGGGAAGCTTGGCCAAACACCTGGGAACCTCAGAAAAGGATGGAAACACCACGGAAAATGGACAGAAACAGCAGGGGCAGCATGCATGGATGCCTCTGAGGCTGCTTAATCCGCACCCATTAATGCCAAAATTATGGGCAACAGCTGGCCTGACAGAGTGACCGAGTGAGAGAAGCATCTAAAACATGCACATGACCCTGACACTATAGAAGGATCGTAGAACAAATCAATGCAAAGAATCAGACAGCCCACAGAAGATGATTGCTATGGCTAGTTTTCTACCTACACTGACACACACAAAAGGATTTTGTGCTGTGACTGAGTCTATCACTTTAAAAACTCTAATGTAGCCCTATAAGGGCTGTTGGGTTCTTGGAGAATTACTCCTGCCTAACAGTAATCTACTAGAACACCCTAACCGTTTCCCTGACCAGCAGCAGCTCTATCCCGAACGCATCCAGACAGAGAATGTCCGAGTAGCGCGGCAGGGGCTAGTATATTCTAGGGTCACCTGATCAGGTCAACCAACCACTGCTATCGTACATGTAATGTACCACGTCATGCTGGGTGTAATGCAGAGTCTCCTGGCTTTTGATTGGCTCTGTTTCTGGGCCGCCAAAATTGAAAACGCCGTGGATCCTTTTTCAATCGGGCAAAATACTCGTCCGAAGCACTGAGCAGTATCTCGCCTCGTCTCTACTGGTGAGGCCTTCGAATTTTTTATGGATGTACATAAATTTTTGCAGCAGTAAGAACAACTATGTGGACATAAGAAATGCCGGTAGAATTTTTACATGCACTTTTTTACAGATGGAATAGGCAAAACTACACCTCTTTTGCTCCTTGAAGGCAGCTTCCTGTCATCGCGCATGACCTTCAGAAATCCTATCGACAGGATGCAGGATTAAAACCAACTGTAGACGCGCTGTTTCGACCTATTCCTTCTGAATAATATAGAGAGCTGTTTTTTTTAATTGGCAAACTCTCCATAAGAGATCACTTACTTCTCTTTTTTTTAAAAAAACAACTGCTTGAATATGGAGAAAGGCGGGGAGAAAGAGACACAGGAACCTATATGTACATATAACAAATATAACAGAGTTTACTTTATCAGCGCAGGCTTGATTTATGCACTATTGTCAAAATTTTTTGTCGCGCCTTAGTAAGGAGCTGCCTGTTTAGTGATTTTCATTCATAAGGCTGTGGCATATTGTTAATTACATAAAAAGCTAACACCACTCCAGTAGTATTACCAAGATTAGCAAGCAATAGCAATGGGAACCAGAGAGTCGATACATTAAGGACTAGAGATGAGCGAGCACTAAAATGCTCGGGTGCTCTTTATTCCGAGACTAACTTTTCCAGATGCTCGGTGCCCCTCGTCTCGAATCACGCGCCCCATTGAAGTCAATGGGATACCCGAGCATTTTTCAAAGGGACCATGTGTTCATGAATAAATGTGTTAATTTTATTGAAAAGAAATGTCTTCTGATAAAGTTAGGCAGATGTATGCAAACTCTGCAATCTATTCTTCACGTTCCGACGCGTATATTATCCTCCCGATCAAGTTATCAGATGATGAAGAACAGTGAAGGAATAGAATAAAAACAGTGAACACATGGATCATTTAGTGAAAAAGCCAGTGAAAAAACAGTGAAGAATAGATTACAGATGTCGGCACATCTGCTTACTTTCGACCGGCGTGATAGATACCTGTCCCCGGGATCCGCTCCTCTGTCTTTCACGAAGGTCTCCCCCCGTGCTGCCCGATGTCTCCCCCGTGCTGCCCGATGTCTCCCCCGTGCTGCCGAGTATACCTCCCCGCGCTGAGCTGATTGTCTCCCCCGCGCTGCTGATGTCTCCCCACTGCCCGCGATAGCTCCCCCGTGCTGCCGATGTCCCCGTGCCTGCTTGATGTCGTCTGCCATGCTGCTTGATGTCTCCCTGGCTGCCGTTCCGACGCGTATCTTAACCTCGACAAGTACCCAGCATGATCTATGCCAAACATCTGTAATGCTTTCTATCACTGGTGTTCTTCAACTGTCTTTTTCACTTAACATGATCTGTGTCTCACTGTGTTCACTGTTTTTATTCTAGTTTTCATTGTCCTCTCACATGTGTTTTTTAATTAATGCTTCGATCCGGCGCAGGCGAAATCACTCTCGCCCGGCAGCAAACGAAGCCGTTTCGAGTACCTTAATACTCGAACAGCATCAAGCTCGGACTGAGCTATACTCGCCTCATCTACTATATAGACCCACAAACAATTGTTGAGAAAATAAAAATCTGACCACATAAATCTGAAGATTAACTTTGTGCAAAAATCATGGAAGCGTATAAAATAAAAACAAAAACAATCATATTTTAACACAAGGCATGAAATAAGGGAAAAAAAACAACCAACATCTCACTGGCTCACTACCCCAGCGCTGCAAGGCTGCAGTGCTTACACTAAGCCGCCGTGTCGCACATACCTTTGTCATTCACTGTTATAGTTATTAATCAATGTAGTGCCAATATGAGCACCAATTTTTTTGCAAGTTATGACAATTTAGTGGAACAAGGCCTTTCCACTACCAGTACTATTTTTGGCCAGATGTTATGTTGATTTAAGTCCATTTATAATCAGAAGTACATGTAATCCTGACACCATTCTTACGGGCCAATAGTCTTGTTTTTCAGTTTCTCCAGAACACATTTTCACCGGTGGACGTTTCTGGAATCAATCTTTATGAAATCCATCCCCTTAATAACACCAGCAATGCAGATTGAACATGGAGTTCTGTAGACTGATATGATAGGATTTCTCATGGGGACGATAGTTGTGTATATTATGTTAAAGACAGAATCTAGAAGGTCAGAGTACGTGGGATCAAATATCCTATCAGCCCTGCCGATATAAATAGATATGACAGTGACATGGGAGGAGCAGGTGGAGAAGGATTTTTTTCGCTTTCTTTGTTTTCATCTTGAAGATGTCAGATAAATTTTAACATAGAGACTACAGTGCCCATCAATGGAATAAACGCAAATACCAGAGTCTCACACACCATTTACTACATTAAACATTTGTGGGTTGACATGTGGTCTGTGTTAGTGACTTGGGATCACAGAAGAACTGGTGGATGATGTTGGAGTGACAGGAGGACATGTATAAAACAAATGTTAAAAACATTGAGAGTTTATAAACGCCACGGCCAAATCCGAATAGTTATCAGGTACAATTTCTGACACTCATGATAGATGATAATGTAAGGGGAGGCAGATAGCAAAATATCGTCATAAGCCATAACGAAGAGAAGTATTTCTTCTGCACCCCAACTGACAAAGAAGGAAAACAACTGGTATAACATTGTCGGAGGAAAAAATATGATTCCGGATAATAACATGTGCAGAAATTTAGGAACCGTGACGATGTATAAAAATATATCTACATTGGATAAATTACAGATAAAGATACATTGGTTTATGTAACTGAACTCCAGACATATGACTGTGATAATGGAGGAATTAATAAGAACTCCCACCACATATATCAGGAAGAAGAAGCCGTGATGAAGGGTTAACTCCTCGTCTCTCAGAAAATGCCAAGAGGTAAAAATATTGAACAGAAGTCTCGTTCATCATTACTCGTGATAATTTTTCTTAAAGAAAGTAAAAAGCTAACTGTATTATTAATATCACAATGTATATATTACATGAACTATCATAAACAAGTGTTTGGCAAGTTAGAGAAGGAAGATCTAAGAATGAAAACTGATTCTAGAGGGATCATGGGTATTTTAAAATATAAGTCACCGTGATGGATTTTTCCTGATACTGCATATCCCATCTGCACACACAGTGTGTGAGAAGTAGGTCCCCTTTAAAAAGTTTTTTAGAGAAGAGGTCAAATTTTTTTAAGAAGTTTTTTATTTTTAGTCGGTTTTAAAGAGTTCAAATTTATCTTGGATTCACTCATTCCACTTCCTGTAGCAAATAATTTGTGACCTTTACCAACAAGTCTCAATGGAATGTAGAACATTAACAACTCATAGACCACATTTAACAGATCTGTTCAAAGCCAATTGATAGACACCATACAAAGTCATAAAAAATGGTGCAAGAGCCTGAGTAATGATGATAGTCGCCTTCCCCATTGAGTTAAACATAAACAGTAGCCTAGGGTCAAATGTTCGGCTGCTGATCCATAACAGAGGTCTTGCACAATGATCAAAGCAGTGAAAAGAAAAATTCATACCCCAACCTAATTGAAATGGTAAAGCAGGCCAGTAAGAGCGACAAAAAACACAGAAACGAGGCTACAAGGATAACGAATTTTTTCTCTAAATCCTATCTCGTTTGCTAGACGCTGTCTAGAGATGTTAAGCAATGTAGAACACAAGATAGTGCACTGGTGTGGATGCACAATTGATAAGTTTTGCCTATTTAGTCAAATGACTCCATTGAATTCAGTTAATAAATCACGTAAATTAAACTCAAATTTTGATCCTACATGTTTTAAATTAAACGGTTAAGAAAAACGTGCCGCACTTGCATTGTTCTAGAAAGGTAAGGTGGGATTTCCGACTAATCCAGTGTTGATTTTCCTCTGATGTTGATGTGTTTATACACTTGTGATTTTGTTGATCATTTTTGGAGTAATGTATCATTACATTTTCACATTACACCTTTGGAATTCTCATATTATCACATATATTGCTTTTTGAGATACGATTCTGTGTCAATAGTTTGTTAAAAAAATGCAAACAATAGAACAAGTAAGTAATTGTCATTTAACAACGAAGAAGGGTCCCTCTACTGGACCTGAAAACGTCTTGCAATCTTGTATGGAATTCTTATTTTATGAGTAAAATCAGGTTTTCTATCTGAAGATTCAAATGCCCGGCATCAAGAATAAAGGGGAACCATTACCCAACAATGTAAATCTCTTATTGAATACCGGCATATTTAGCATCGCCACCTGAGGTTCATTCGCACTGGCCATGGATTACAACTACAGGTTAAACCACGGTGGTGCTGGACTCACATTATAAGTATTAGAACGCCATAACTGCCGGTTTCCACCTATTGTAGCTAACAGATCTGCACATGAAGTGATTTTCTTCTCCTTTCTTCACATGTTTTTATGATTTATGAAGAATATTTGCAATTAACAGACTAATATGATCTTGTGGACTTACTGGTTTATGGTAAAAACAAGGTTCGACTTGATGTAGAAATCCTCTCTGGGAAGTGAGGGGCCGGTAGAGGGCTTATATTGTGTGGAAACCAGTCATGTGTCCTGATGATAAGATAGAAAATTACCAATTGCGGAGAAGAGGGTTTTGATCAACCGGTCTCTGGGGGTCTCATCATAATGTTTCCTAAAAATATCTTCGAAAGACTATATCTCTTTCCATAAATAATTTTAAGATTGTTAAAAATAGAATAATTACTCCCTGTGTCACTGACAATCCAGTTACAACAAATCATTTCAATAGATAATTTTTTCCAGTGTCGCGAAACTTTGTGATGCGTGTGCTACTAGATTTGGAAAACACACCTTCGTACCTTCCATCAAGGATCCCATTTTGGATTGCTGTGGCCCTGCACATTCCCTAATCAGGCTTCCCTAAGACCGCAGCAGTAACCATAATTTAGGTGGCAATAACCGTTTACATTGTCATTGCTAGCAACGACCGTTGATTTTGAAGGGAAATACAGTACAATGGCTGACCCAGTGTATGGATGGTGGAAAGTGTCCAATAAAAGTTCCTGTCTGTACCAAAATCCACCCACAGTAGGACCTGCTTTATATTTTGGTCTGCCATATGAACATGTACACCGTGGCCTCACCACACTGTGACATGCATAATAGAAGTCAATGGCCCTGTGATTACTACAATATGTGTGGCTAGTTCAAGCCCTAAATACAATTGTGGTTCATAGAGGACTAAGCACAAGATTGTGTCCTCGTCTATCATACCATATGTTTTAGTAAGAGGGGTTGATAATTATAAAGCAAGGACACGGTATAGTAGTAGTAAAATAGGTTCCGCACCATTGTGCATAGAAAGCTGAAATGGAAGGCAAAGAAGGATGACAATGGGACATCGCTTCCAACGTAATCAGGCACATGACTGTGTCTGGAAAGTCATAGGGGAGGGTGAATTTTTGTCAAAGTATTTTTAAAACTTACTTTAGTATGTTTTTTATTGTCTTGTAATTTCCTTGACCAGGGGCACAGGTAATAGGGAGTTGGTGTCCCCCAAACTGCTTATAACCACGGGCAACTTGATTAAAGAGTGTAAGAAGAAGCGGGTAATAGACCCATGTTCCCTAACTGTTTTGGCTACCCCCAAGTTGTTGTTAAGTGACCCTGTCATCTACACAGATCTGTACACAACTACCACAAGTTATCCAGTTTCAGCTCTTGGGTAGTTCTGGTGTAGGTCATGTTCACCCTTGGCAGGTTAAGAGACACAATAACAGCACAGAGTCAAAGCACGTAATATTAATACACAAATAACACATTTTACATATGATAATAAAGGAAGAAAAAGAGTACAATATAAATCATAAACTACACGATCGACTGGTTATCCTGGCTGATCGAGCATCCAGTCAAATCGATGATTTATAGTGTGTCTGATATATCTTTAAACCGTGTGGAACAAATGAGCCGAAGGCGCTCAGGCTTATGCCCCGGACCTCTAGCTCTGATGGCCAAATATTTATTTGCACCCTCTTATATTTTATTGTATCCCCCATCTCATTCAGACTGCCGGTGACATACCCAGCAGTCTGTAAGTCTCGGGAACCCCCAGGAGACTTCTAGCCGGAGTACATTGCATGATTTATAACATGCTGGCAGATTTACTTACCCTGGTCCATTCGCGATCAGTGGTGCGTTCTCTCTCGTGGATTCGGGTCCGCCGGGATTCACTAAGGTTAGTTTCCTCCGCTTCACCCAGGTGGCCTGCTGCTGCCGAAAAAGCATATGAACTTCACTCAAGTCACCGAGCTGGACCAGTGAAGGTAGCCGCTCCAGAGCAGCACATTTCCTTTTTAAATGCGGCGTTTTTTTCCGAATAGTTGGGTTTTCATTCGCCAGCCCCCCGATTTCCGTTTGCGGCTGTGCCGCGCACATGCGCACAATCGACGACTCAGTGTCGCCAAATCCCGGGGCTAAGACAGAGGAAAATCGGCGCAGAATGGAAAATATTCGGGTACACGACGTCGCGAATCGGGCCCGTAGTAAATGACCACCCAATATTATAACATTTCAAACTTAAGAAAACATTTTCCATCTGGGCACTTTGGAAACATTTTTTTTTTCGTTTTGGGTTCTTTAAACCTAAAAGTACCCAAACTTTTGAATAAATTTTTTGATATCAGAAATACATAATGGGTGATATCAGTAAATCAGTTACACGCTAAAATTTTTGGGAGATCCAGCAGAGTATTGTGGTAATTCAGACATTATAAATTTTTTTCAATAGATTGCTGGGTGAGGCCTGCTAAAATTTTATGTGTGTTACATAATATCTGTCAGCAGTAAGACAACTGTTATTAATGGACAAAAATGTGCCCTCAAGTGCCATGTATTATGTAGGGTTATGGTAATGGATATGGAGACTTTGCAATGCATTTGGGTAGATGAAGTGTTCTAAGAGTTTTTACAAAAAAATGTCATGTGCCAAGCTATATAAAAGTATAAAAATGGGGACATAGAAAAATGCGGAAACGATTTACATCATTAGATGAAATAAGAAAAAACTAACCCTTCTTGGCTTCTCTGTAAGGAAGCTCCCTGTCATCACCATGACCTTCAGAAAGCACCTTTTAACATATGATTTTTCTGCTTAATGACTCCTGCACGTGAGCATTGGCATGTAAACTAACTACTGAGGTCTGTCACACTTTCAACGTCTTGCCGTAACTTGAAATATTTCTCTTGGACCTCCATCAGTCGTTAGAGAATATTTGACTATCAATGAACTCTTGTAATGAGTTTTCATTAGGCAACATTAACCAGTTTCTATCTTATTTGCTTTCAGTGTATGGAGAGCAGAATTACACAACTGCTTGATATGGAAGAAAGGCAATGGGAGAAGAGACACAGAAAACATATTACTGGTCTTTATAACAAATATGAGTTTTACTCCAGCTGCCTCTTGATTTATGCAATTTGTCAAAATGTTTGTAGCGCTGACCTGATAGTGATTCCACTGTGGCAATAGTGGCAAGTACATAAAAAAGGCAACCCCAACTCCAGTTAGCATTAGACAAGAGGAACCAGGTACTAGGAGAGTCACATAGAATAAGGAACCTCAACATGGGTTAGTAACATTATAAAGGCCTGGAAAGTTTAAAATGTTAGTTGTCCGCGCTTCTGACGCTGAAGATTTCTTGTATCTGCATTGTTTTGAAATATTTAGGGTCCCTCCCTTCCCTCTCATAAAAGTGATCAGAGTCAGGCAACCGAGGAAAAGAAAAAAAGTACTGATTTTTGTGTTTTGCTATCTGGTTATATATTGTGTCTAGCAACTCAGTCCTGGACCATTAACCAGATGGTGGAGAATGGATTGGACCCATTCTTTTTTTGATTTCCTCTGGTGGCATTTGGTGCCACGAATATCATTAGGGGGAATAGTGGGACATCACCAATTAAATCAGTAAAAACATTGGTTGCAAAAAACAAAAGCTGGCCTCATAATCTGATGAAATTAACTTGTGCAAAGAATCATGGATAAGTAAAAATAAAACAAAAAACACAATTCAACATAATAACACAAGACACTTTAAAATGTCAAGGTTCGAGGCAGTGGACTCCTAGACCACACGGGAGATGGTAAGATGCTTACACCTGGGACCTCAGAGTCTAAGTGGCACCTGGTTCTCACCAGGCCGCCGCAAGTGGGATTGACTTGCTGCTGTCAGGGTGCCAAACGAGGACTCCAAAGGTGTGGTGTGGCGCCAAGTTAAGGTGCAGGATTCGCACCAGCAGTCTCGGTGTCCTCAACTTCTTCTGTCTTCTGCGCTTAGACAAGTCGGGTGACTGGAGTCGTTGCAGTAATGCCCAGGGAGGTGGTCGCTGGAGCTAGGTTTTTGGCCAGTGGTTCTCTTGAAGAAGCAATCTGCTGGGACTGTGGGTGACAACAGGAAGGATCAGTCAGTAATGGAAGCGGCACCTCAGCCAAGTGTGAGGTTACCAATTCAGATGAGGACTCATATCATGACAGGCTGGTTGTGGTTTAGGGCTTTGCGGCAAGATGCAGAGGTTCAGAGTCAGAGTCCAGGTCCCAAACATGAGATAAGAAGAGACAGAAAAAAGGAAATGGCACGGAAACGGGGACCAGGGAATGGAAAAAAAGGCAGCTTTCTCTGTGGCCCAAGCTAAAGATATCTCGGCGGACCCCCGACATCATGCGGCAAGTTCCTGCGCTTTCCAGTAAACACCTGTCTTTCACCAGCAGCCAGAACCAAGGCTTCAGATACTTCGAGATTGCAAGCTAAATCTGTACCTCGACTTGGTGCCACCGTGGGCTAGTCGCACCCCCCAACTGTGGAACGACCAGGTGGAACCCTCCATAGCAAAGTCCTCCGCTTTGCGGTGGGTCTGGTACAGACCAGGTGCTATTTTTTAGACTCCAGTACAAGCGTGTGTCAGCTAATACCATCTCCCGTGGTGTGTCAGGGGGGCAGTGGGGTCACTGATGACCCCAAACCCTGACATAATCCAGCAGTGAATGAATGGGAACACCATGCCTTTATGGAAATGCAGAAGTTACTAGTACCCATCTGCTTGGCCCTTTAAACCTTCGAGTGACAGTGCAGGCAGGCCACGAGGTAGCGGTGGCACGGGCCGCATCCTAGCCGGCATGGTAGCCAGCAACATCTCACTTGCTCATACCCACCAGTGCCTGCAAGGCTGGATGTGCTTCCATTAAGCCGCCGGTCCGCCAGATTTTTGTTCATTCACCTGTTATAGTTATTCTCAATGTAGTGCGCAATAGGAGCACAGATTTTTTCTTGGACGTTATGTAAATTTAGTGAAACAAGGCCTTTCTGTTTTTGTGATTTACAGCCAGCACTCACTATTGTGGCCAGAGTGTTATGTTGATTTATAGTAGAGTTGAAGCCATTGTATGCAGAAGTACAAAGCACTAACTGTTAAGACTTGTAAGCACCTGACACAATTTTTTTAGGTGCCAAAAGTCTTGTTTTTCAGTGTCTCGCAGACACCAATTGTCACACTGGCGGACGTTCTGGAGCAAATCTTTATGAAACCCATTCCCTGCACTAGCCCCAGCAATGCTAGATTGAACCTTTTGAATCTGTAGACTTATATTAATAGGATTCATCATGGGACAATAGTTTGGTATATTATGTTGACAGATCTAGAAGTCAGAGTACGGTGGGTGCAATATCCGTATAAACCCGACTTCCACCATAATAATAGAGATGACAGTGACATGGAAGGAGCAGTGGAGAAGGATTTTTTTCGACTTTCCGTTTGTCTTATATTAAGATTGTCAGTAAACACTTTTAACATAGGAGACAAGTGCCCCATCAATGGAATAAAACGCAAATACCAGAATATCAACAAAATTACTAAAATAACATTTCTGAGGTTGTACATGTGTCGGGTTAGTGACTTGGCATCACAAAGAACTGTGATGATGTTGGAATGACAGGGAGACATGTAAAAACAAATGTTAAAACACAATGAAGAGTTTAAGTTTATAAACGTCCACTGCCAAATCCGATTAATTCTCAGGATTACAATTTTGACACTCACTGATACGATGGAATAGAGGGGTTTACAGATAGCGAAATATCGGTCAGAGAGCAATAACGAAGAAAGCTTCTTTCTGCACCCCCAACTGTGACAAAGAAGGACAACGCGTATAACATTGTGCGGAGGAAACACAATGATTCCCCGGATAATAACACATGTGGCAATAATTTAGGAAACCGTGACGGATGTATAAATATATCTACAATGGATAATTACAGATAAAGAGAGACATTGGTTTTATGTAACTGAACCTCCAGACATATGACTGTGATAATGGGGAATTTAATAAGAACTCCCACCACATTATATCGGAAGAAGAAAGCCGTGATGAAGGGGTTTACTCCTCGTGCTCTCCAGGTAAAATGGCAGAATGAGAAATATTTAACAAGTCTCGTTCTTCATTACTTTGTGATAATTTCTCCTTAAGAATATTGTAAAAAGTTAACGGATTATTAATATCCCAATAGTATATTACAAGACTTGTCAATAAGCGAGATATTTTTGGCAAATTATAAGAAGGAAGAGAGTCTAAGATGAATAAAATGCATGGGGGCTTATTAACAGTTTATTTTTTTTAAGGTTTGTTTTCAAATGAGTTGCAAATTTAGACTGGGGGATTCACTCCATTCTCTTCACTCTTGTAGCACTAATTTTTGACCTTTACACAAAGTCTAAAATGAAATGGGACATTAACACTCATAGACCACATTTATAGGATGCTCAACGCCACATTGAAAGATCCCGACATTACAAAGCCCCAGGTCTATAAAATAATTGGTGCAAGAGCCTAACTAAGATAGTTACTACTCCCGTCCCTCATTGGTTAACATAAACTCTCTGTATATTTAAGTATTCTAGGTCAAATGTAGACTGTGGATCCATAAACAGAGGTCCTTGCCGCAAATGATCAATCAAAGTTTTTTACTGAACGAACATATATTAAAATTGCTTCTGCCCAACCAAAAATAAAGTGGGAACCTATTATCTTTGTCGCACCACAGGTAAGATCTTGTTTCTTGAATAACGATTTGGTAGTCAATCTCACAGAGTTCCCTCCCGCACTGGTGCCATGGATTACAGCTACAGGTTATAACAATCCCACCGTTTTCCACTATTTTAAGCTAGAGGAGTGATGATGTTTGTTTTCTCTTTCTCTCTAACTATTTTTTGGTTTATGAAAATATTTTTTTATACAATTAAATAGAACTAATATGAATTCTGTGACTTACTGTTATGGTACAAAAGTGTTCGCCTGATGTAGAAATTCTCTTCTGGGAGTGAGGGGCACTGTAGAGGCTCATATTGTGTTAATGTAAATCTATTTTTTATAAAATGTTTATGTTCATTAAACACATTACTTGTCAAGTGATTCAAGGTTTATTATAAAATAATGTTTACATAAATGCTACTTCATAGTGTGCTTGTCTCGTACCAGTGTACATCAACACGGCCTTGTCCTACGGTAAACATCTGCTGGAGAGGACAGGTGGCCGCGCGAGTGAGAAGGGTTTATATTGTGTTTTGGATTCTTGCCCCGTGATCAGAGCCATTACCGAGGAGGAAAGAAGATTAGATGAGCGCTCCTGACGTCCTTCAAATAAATTTACGTTTTACCTTTTTTAAACTTTTAACCTCAACTTTTTAATTTGGTGGTTTGCATTGTTTTCATTGCAAAGCATCAACTTAAGCTCTACACTCCGGTTGCTATTTGTATAGGTACTCTCTTGACCACAGTCTCTACACTCTGGTTGTACTGCCTGGTTCCTTTCTGCCAGTCTCTACACTCAGTTAGTAGTGTGGGTCCTTTCGCAGTCTCTACCTCCAGTTTATTGTAGTACTCTTGAAGTTCTCTATGACTCCAGTTGTATTGTGTCCTAACTGCTGACAGTCTCTACACTCCTGCTTGTATTGGTTTTTGCGTCTATCCGGTGTTGGTGTCTCTGCAGTTCTATTACACCCGGTTGTCTATGTGTACTTCTTCGCAGTCCTCTACACTTCAGTTGTAGTTGTGTGCGCCTTCTGCAGTATCTACACTCAGTTAGTATCTTATGGTACTCTCTGCAGTCTCTTACTCCAGCGTGTATTGTGGTCCTCTCTGCAGTCCTACACTCCAGTTGTATTGTGGTACTCCTCTAGCAGTCTACACTCCAAGGTTTGCCTGCGATACTCCTAGCAGTCTCTACACCAGTCGTGTATTGATGAGTACCTTGCAGTCCTTACACTGCTGAGTGTATTTGAGGTACTCTCTAGCAGTCCTACAACTCCGGCTGTATGTGTGTACTCTCTGCAGTCTCCTACACTCCAGTGTATTGTGGTACTCGCAGTCCTGAAATCCGTCTGTATTGTGGTATCTCTGCAGTCTGCTAATCTCGGTGTATGTGCCGTATAATCGCTAGTCTCTGCACTCCTTGGTTGTATTGTGGTACCTGCTCCTCTCGTGTTGTCTCCTGCAGTCTGTTTATAACGTCTATTTTAGTTGAACCTCTCTGCCTGTCTGTACACCCTGGCCTCATATGTCGTCGTCTCTATATGTTCTATGTTACCCAATTGTAATGCTCTCTGAGTCTTAGACTTTGGTCACAGTTGTCACTGTACTTCTGTAGATTCTATACTACTAGCTTTCAAGTGATATTGTCTAGAAGACTCTGCCCACTCCGTTGGAGATGTGATTACTTTGTGTCTCCAAACTCTGCTAATCTGAGCATACTGTTATAAATTTTCGTTCTCATGTGGTGCTCCATGTAGCCCTACACTTGGTCTCAAGTGTGATACTCTCTGAAGCTACCTCACTGACTTCTGATCTGGATGTGCGTAGTACTATACCTCTTATACTTGATCACGGATGGTAGTTCTATAGTGACTTAACTTCCATCTTAAGGGGGGCGGGGGGGGCTTGCTGCCTACGTGGACAGCATGACTCCAAAACTTCCCTATCCATACCCTAATCCTGAGTCATGTTTTCTACTGTCTATAATGTGTTGAAAGTAACTCGAAACATGCATCGGCAGGAGGAGACCTGTATTCACAAAAATTCAATCCAGACGCTAGGATGGACCCCAATATGAAAAATATGATCGCTCTAGTATCTGCTGAGCTGCAAATGTTGGTAACAGTCGTTTATATACACTGTATTTATCACCCTTCTGGAACATTTACTAAACACATGACACATAGAAAGAGGATGATGAGATCATGATGATGCCTATTGCACACACATGCGCCTCCTATTAGCTCTTGCTACATGTCAGCTACACACAGCCACACTACAGATCTGGATGATGCCCTGTCTTGCAATCCCCAAAAAGAAGAACTTAATCTGATTATCCTCATGCTTTGTACATGCTGGCAGCAGGTCAGTGAGTTTGATAGTCATGTGAACTCTTCGTCTGGACTGCAGGGGGTGGGGGCTAGAGGCAGAGAGAGAGGACAAGGGTCTGAGTGAAGCTTCAGGCAAGAATGGCAAGCCAACACTAAAGTTAAGAAGATCAGGGTCGGGTCCAGGGGCAACTGATGAATTGTGTACACCAGCTGCTGATAGGACAGGTGTGTTGGAATTATATCGATGAAATGCTGCATTTTTGTTAATGAACAGTGGTGAAAATAGAGAATGTGTTATTTTGTTATCCTGAGTACATGTAAGAAATCTGATCGTTCATGTACCTTACGGCCTCTTTCACACTACACAAAGGCGTCATATTTCATTTTGCTGAAACAGCTGCAGTGCATGGGGAAAGTGTCCAATCAAAGTTTGTTCACGTGAGCAAATCCACCACAGTAGGACCTATTACATATTTGCTTCGTGTGCATAGCACCATGTACACCGTGAGCCTCACATTGCTGTGACATGCATAATAGAAGTCAATGGGAGCCCGAGAGTAGCTACAATATGTGTGGCTAGATTCAAGGCAAAATACAGTGTGTGCACAGTGGACTAGCACAGATTGTGTCCTCGCCTATCATAGCCATATGTTTTAGGAAAAGAGGGGTTGAGTAAATATAAAAGCAAGGGAAACATGGTAAGTAGTAGTAAAATAGGTTCCCACCATTGGTAATGGAGAGATGTAAAGGTAAAGAGGATGAACAATGCGGGACACTATGCCAATGTAATCAGCACATGTTTGGAAAGTACTAGGGAAGGGTGAATTTGCAAAGTAATTTTTATAGTTTATCTTACTTGCTGTTTTATTGTATTAGTAATTTCCAGTGACACAGCGGAACAGGGTTAATAGTAAGGGAATTGGTGTTACCCAATGCTATAATAACAGGCAACTTGATTATAAGAGGTTGTAAGCAAGAAGCGGGCTAATAGACCCACTGTTTCCACCTAACTGTTTTGGCTACCCCCAGGTTGTTGTATAAGTGACCCTGTCATCTACACAGAATTGTAATACAACCTACCAACAAGTTATCCAGCTTCTAGCTCTTGGGGGTATGAGTCTGGTGTAGGTCATAGTTCATCCTGCAGGTTAAGAAGACACTGAACCAATTAACAGCACAGAAGTCAAAGCACGTATATATAATATACACCAGAATAACAATTTTAGCATAATGCATAATAAGAAGAAAAAGAGTACACAATATAAATCATAAATTACACGATCGACTGGTGTTAATCCTGGTGACGGGGCATCAAATCATAATACGTGATGATTTACAGTGTTGCATTGATATATCTTTAAATAATAGGATGTGAACATATGAGCCCGAGGAGTCAGGCTTAGTGCCCGGAGTACCTCCTAGCTCTGATGGGCCGAATATTTAGTTACGCCCTGTAGTATTTTTATTGTAGCCAGGTCTGGCCCAATATCATTCAGGGACGCCGGTTGACATAACCTGGCAGTCTGTAAGTCTTGCGCCACACAAGGAGACTTCCAATAGAGCCGGAGTGCGGCTGCAGAGTTATAACTTTATTATAACATTTCAGAACTTAATAAACATTTTCCATCTGGGCAGTTTGGAACATTTTTTAGTTGGGTTCTTTAAACCTTAAAAGTACCCCAACTTGGAATATACATTGCTTGATATCAGAAAATACAATAAATGTTGTGATATCAGAAAATAAGTAACACGCTAATTTTTGGGGATCCAAATTTTGATGGGTATCTAATTTTGGGTAATTTTGGGGTGCTAGTTTGGGTTCAAATACCCCTCTTCTAATTCAGACATTTTAAAGTATTTTCTAATATATTGCTGGTGAGTAGAGATGCAGCGAGCACTGAAATGCTTGACGTGCTCGTTACTCTGTGTAGAACTTTTCCCAATGCCGAGCTGTCGTCTCGAATAACGAGCCCCTGAAGTCAATGGGAGACTTGAGCATTTTTCAGGGACCAAGGCTCTGCACAGGGAAGCTTGGCCAAACATCGGAAACCTCAGAAAAGGATGGAAACACCACGGAAATGGACAGGAAACAGCAGGGGCAGCATGCATGGATGATTCTGAGGCTGCTTAATCGCACCATATGCCAAAAAAATATGGGCAACAGCATGGCCATGACAGAGTGACCGAGTGAGGCGAGAAGCATCTAAAACACTGCAATAATTGACCCTGACACTATAGAGGCTCGTAGAACTAAAACATCAGAAGAAATCACTACAGCCCCACAGAGATGGATATAGCTATGGATAGTTCCTTTTCTAACCTACATGACACGCACACTAAAGGATATTTTTGCTGTGACTGAGGTCTAATCACTATAAAACTCTATGATAGCCCTAATAAGGGCTGTGGTCTCTTGGAGAAGTTACTCCTTGCTAACAGTTAATTACTAGAACACACTCCTAACGCTTTCTTTCCCGTGACCAGCAGCAGCTCTATACCCTATACGCTCCGACTAATCCAGGACAGAGATTGTCCCGAGTGTGCGGGACCAGGGGCTAGTATATTCTAAGCGTCACCGGATCAGGTCAATCAACCACTACGCTATTACATGTAGTGTAAACCACAGTAACCGCTGGGTGTAATGCAAGAGTCTCCCTTGGCTGTTGATTGGCTTTGTTTCTGGCCGCCCAAAATATCTAAAAAACGCCGTGCTGAGGATGCCAGTATTCTCAAAGGTCAGCGACAAAAATAATCTCGATCCGAGCACGTGAGCATATGCTCCGCTCCATCTTCTACTGGTGAGCAACGCCGCTGCTAATTTTTTATGGAGTTGACATAAAATTGTTTGCAGCAGTAAGAAACAACTATGTGGACATAAAAGAAAATGCCGGGTTTAGAATCTTTTACATGCAAACTTTTACAGATGCGAAATAAGGAAAATACACTACCTTTTTGCTCCTTGTTAAAGGGACACGCTTCCTTCCGTCATCTCGCGCATGACCTTCAGAAATCCCTAGCGACGGATATTCCGGATTAAACCACTGTAGACAAGCGCTGTTTCAGCGAACCTATTCCTAATTGGATAGATATAGAGAGCTGTCGGTTTTAAAATCTTAAATCAACTCTCCATAAGAGATCACATACTTTCTTACTTTGTAAAAAAACAAACTATGCTTTGAATATGCGAAAAGGCAGGGAGAAAGAAACCCAGAACCTATATGTACATTATAAACATATATAAGAGAGTTTACTTATCTAGCTATGCGCAGTTCCGCCCCTTGATTTATGCAATATTGTCAAGAATTTCTGTTTCGCGCCTTAGATAAGTGAGCGCCTGTTAGTGATTTTCATCATTTCATAAAGCTGTGGTGGGGTTGATTGTTCATAGAACATAAAACAGCTAACACCCAACTACAACGCTAGTATAGCACGAATTACAAGGGAATTAGCAAGGGAACCCAGACAGAGTCAGATACAATTAAGACTAGAGAGTGAGCGATGCACATGCTCTGGTCTACAAGGCCGGTAACTAAATGGGTTCAAGCAAGTGCCGGATCTGTAGTTCACTAGACGACTCGGGCTTTTCCAGCATGCTCGAGTTGGTCAGTCTCGAAACAGCCCCATTGTAAGTCATGGGAGACCCGAGTCATTTTTCATCCGGGACCCCCCATGGTCTTCAGGAATAAATGTGTTAATTTTAATTGAAAAAGAATGTCTTGATAAGTGTGCAGATGTAAGCGAAAACATCTGCAAATCTATCTTCATCGTTCCGATCCGCGCGATATTATCCTCCACAACATGTATCAAGATGAAGAACATGAAGAATAGAATAAAAACAGTTGGAACACAGGATCATTTAAGCTGAAAAAAGCCAGTGAAAACACAGTGAAGAATAGAATTACAGCATGTCGGCCACATCTGCTTACTTGTCGACCCGGCGGATGATACCTGTCTCCGGGATCCGCCTCCCTTCGTTCTTTCCACTGAAGTTCCCCGTGCTGCCCGATGTCTCCCCCGCCTGCTGCCGGCGATTGTACTCCCCTCTAGCCGGTATCCGCGCCTGACATGTCTCCCCGCCTCCCGCACTGATTGTTCCCCACTCGCCCGCATAGCTCCTCGCTGCCGCTGTCCCGCGAGCACTTGCCTGATGTGTCATGTCTCACGCCGATAGTCTCCCTGTGCCGGGTCCCCACCGCCGAAATCACGACCCAACCCGGAAGCCTTCATCGCCCAACATCTGTAATGCTATTCATCCACTGTTCTACTTCAACTGCTTTTCCTATGACCTCTGTGACTGGTTCCCAACTAGTTGTGTATTCCTAGATTTGCCCCGATTGTCCTTCCACTTCCCCGTTTAATTAAATGCTTCGGGGTCCGCGCGTCCGCGAAATTACTCGCGTGAGCACCCAGCCCGCTTAGTCTTTGTTCTCCTGACTGCGAGTCACCGCTGTTACTCGCCGTCACATGAAAGTAAAAACAATGTTTGCAATAAAATCTGTACCATATTCGCAGTTACTTGTAAATTAACAATTCTGTCACTGTTTCTGATGCAATATTATCTGACTCCATATCATTTTCTCACGTTAAAAAAACATTCATATATCATACGACAACTGAATGGGGAAACAATACACAGTCTGCCTGAGCCAACGAGCCGTCGCTGCTACGCACTCTTCATGCCCGCAGCTCCGCTCGGACATATATGCTCATTCCTTATTAAGTTGCCATTCAATCAATTGGTAAAAATGAATAATGACACCCAATCACTTAAAATGACTTTTGCAATAATATGGACGATAATTATAACAAGAAAGCTTATCCAGATTACCAAGTCATTTGCATAGGAACCAGACAATCCTACTGTGATTACACGCTGCAGTGGTGTTACCACTAAGCGTTTCCACCGAGCCCTCACACTGTAAGTTTATACATCATTATCCCTACAGGCCCATTCAGTAGAATCTACTGTAGTTGAACAAGCTTTCCGATCCAGACACTAGTTTTTGCCGTCTTATCTGATAGGATGCAGTCTTTAGCAAATTTCTGAATCCCATTAATCCAGCGCTATGCAATAACGGACAGAATGCGTGCAGGTCTGGACACATTGGCGGGGGAGGTGGCGGCATCGTGGGAATCTCCTCAGCACATGCCAGATTGACAGTGGAGTGCTGCTATAGGAAAGCGTGCAGGGGACGATAGTTGTGTATATGAGTTAAAGACAGATCTAGAAGGCAGAGTAGGAGGGATGCAATATATCCTATCAGCCCGGCCCATAGAAAAGGATATGGACAGTGACATGGAGGACAGGTGGGAGGAGAAGGATGTTGGCGACTCGTGTGTGCCTCTGAAAATGTTGCAGAAAAACTGTTTAACATAGGAGCAGTACACCATCATATGAAGAATATAAACGCCAAAAAGACCAGAGGCGAATCACAGTCACCAATACTAGGCAACATTTAGGTAGGTTGTACATGGAGGCCGTGCTTAGACTTCGGGAGCATCAAGAAGAATCTGAGGATGATGTTCCGAGTGGGACAGGTAGGACATGCCGTATAAACAAATGTAAAAACATTGAAGTTTATAAACGCCACTGCCCACCAATCCAAGATATCAGGGTACAATTCTAGAACACTCATGACATACGTATGATAATGTAAGGGGAGGCAGATAGCCAAATATCGTTCATAAGCCATAACGAAGAGAAGTATTTCTTCTGCACCCCAACTGTGACAAAGAAGGACAAACTGCGTATAACATGTGCGGAGGAAACAAATGATTCCCGAATAATACATGTGCAGTAATTAGAACCCATGACGGATGTATAAAATATATCACAATGGATAAATTACAGATAAAGAGATACATTGGTTTATGTAACTGAACCTCCAGACATATGACTGTGATAATGGAGGAATTAATAAGAACCCCGACCACAATATCAGAGAGGCAAGAAAAGAAGCCGTGATGAAGGTTTAGACTCCTCGTCTCTCAGAAATGGCAGAATGTAAAATAGTGAACAGAAGTCTATCTTCTCATTACTCCGGATAATTTTCTTAAGAATAAGTAAAAATCTAACTGTATTATTAATATCACAATGTATAACATATTACAGTAACTATACAATAAACAAGTTATGAAGAGCGGAATAAGGTCTAGAAGAAAAAACTGATTCTGGAGTGGGTATCATCGAGGTTATTTTTAAATATAAGTCACCGTGGATGGATTTTCACCATGATACTGCCTATGCCCATAGCCACACAGTGGTGAGGAATAGGTCCCCCTAGAAAAAAGTTTTGTAAAAAGTAGTTTGTTAGTGTGTTTTAGTTTTTAAGCCTTTTCTCGCGTTTTGTACTAAGCGTTGCACAGCATCTTACCGATCTCTTGGATTCACTATCATCCTACTTCTCTTGCAACATAATTTTGACTTTTACCCCAAGAGCTCTCGAATGGAATGTAGACATTACACTCATACACCCTACATGATCATGATATTCAAGCCCACATTGATCAGATCCCCAACATACAAAGCTCAGCCAAGCATGAAAAAAAGGGTGCAAGAGCCTAGAGTAATAGTGATGTCGCCCCTTCCCCATTGAGTCTTAAGTTAAAGCCTCACGTAGTTCTAGGTGTCAAATGTTCGGCTGGTTGAATCCAGAACAGAGGATCTTTTGCTTACAATGATCAAATCAGTGACAATGAAAACGGAAAATGCAAACACCCAACCATTTGAAAGGGTAAAGAGGACCACGTAAGCGATGAAAAAACAAATAAGCACCAGCAAACGGAAGGCTACAGGATACAGAATTTGTTATCCTAAATCCTACTCGTGCTAGACGCTGTCTAGAGATGTTAAGCAATGTAGAAACACAATGACACTGGGTGGAGGTACAATCCATGATAGAGGCGTGCCTATTAGTACAAATGAACGTCATTTGATTCAAGTTTTAATTAAATACGTAATTAAACTCAAAATTTGTGATCCACATGTATTCAATAACGGTAGAAAATTGGCTACGACACTGCATTGTTCGAGAAAGTGTAAAGGGGGATTCAGGACTAATCCATGTTGATGTTCTCGATGTTATGTGGTTTATACATCTTTGTGATTTTAGTTGATCATTTTGGAGTAATGTATCAATTACAACATTTGTTCATATCAATTACACCATTTTTGGAATAGCTCATATTATCACATATTATTGTTCTGTTGGAGATACGATTTACTGTTGTCCATATGTTTAGTTTAGTTTAATAATGAAAAAAATGCAAACAATAGAACAAGGTAAGTCACTTGTCCAGTGTACAAAGAAGAAGGTCCTTCGGACCCGAACGGCTTGCAATATTTGTAGGAATTCTTAGTTTGTCAGGGATAAAATCAAGGTTTCTATTTTACTGAAGACATTCAAATTGCCCGGGCATCAAGAAAAAAAGGGGAACACAGTTAACCCAACAATGTTAAAATTCTGCGTATTGAAGAACGGCATTTTTAGCATCGCCACAGAGGTTATTCAGCGCACTGGCCCTGGATTACACCCAGTTTAAACCACCGGGGGTGCGGACTCACATTATAAGTAGCAGACCATTACTGCGGTGTCCACCTTTAGCTAAATAGATCGCCTGAGTGCTTTTCTTTTCCCTTCTTCAATTTTTGTATGATTGTATGAAGATTGGCAATAACAGAACTAATATGGAAATCTTGGTGACTTACGGTAATGGTAAAACACAAGGTTCGCCTTGATGTGAAAATCTCTTCTGGGAAGGGGAGCACTGGTAAGGGCTTGATATTGTGGTTGGAACCAGTCAGGTGCGATGAGTAAGATAGAAAATTACCAATTGGAGAAGAGGTGTTTAGGATCACAGTCTCGGGTCTCATCATAAGTGGTGCCTAAAATCATCTTCGAAAGACATATCTCTTTCCATAAATAATTTAATTTGTGTAAAAAAATAAATATATTACCTGGTCACTGACATCCAGGTTACAACAAAATCATTTCAGAGAATAATTTTTCCACGGTACAAACTTTGTGGATGCTGTTGCCAGCTAGATGGAAACACCCTTCCGTACCTTTCTCAAGGATCCCATTTTGGATTTGCTGTGGCCCTGCACATTCCACTCAGGCTTCCCTAAACCGCTGCAGATAAAAAAACCACTAATTAGGTGGCATAGTAACACGTTTTCAGCATTGCTAGCAAACGACCCGTTGATTTGTGAAGGGAAATACAGTACAATGGCTGACCCAGCTGAAGGGTGGGGAAGAGTGTCCAAGAAAAAGTTCCTGTCTGTACCAAATCCGCCCACCAGTTAGGGACTCGCTTGATATTGTGTTCGCCATATGTCCATCGTACACCTGGCCGCACCACAACTGTGACCATGCATAATAGATTCAATGGAGACCCTTGACTTACCCTAAAGATATGTGTGGCTAGTTCAAGCCCGAATACAATGTGTTTCATAGGACTAGCACAGATTGTGCCTGCGCATCACTAGCCATATGTGTTTAGGTTAAAAGAGGGGTGGAGTACATGTAACAAGCGGAAAAAGGACCATGGTAAAGTAGTAAATAGGTTCCCACCATGGCATAAGAGAAGCGTGTTACAAATGGAGGCAAAGAAGGATGACAATGGGGACATGCGGTCCAAACGTGAATGCAGCAATGAAAATGCTCGAAAAGTCGCAGGGAAGGTCATATGGGAGGGGATTCTGTTGTAAAGTATTTTGGAACTTATCTTAGTAATGTTTGTTAGGTCTGGGAATTTCCTCAGTGAACCAGGGGCACAGGAAGTAAGGATTGGGTTGTGTACCCCAAACTGCTTTAACCACGGCAACTGGATATAAAGTTTTGTAAGAGATATCTAGGTAATCGACTCCAAGGTTACGCCTTATACTGTTTTGCTACCCCCAAGTGTTGCTGTCTACGTGACCCTGTCATCTACACAGATCTGTAACAACACACAACACCACGTTATCAGTTTCAAACTCTTGGGGTTAGTTTCTGGTGAGGGTATAGCACCCTTAGGCCGTTAAGAGACACTAAGTAACAGACAGACAGAGTCAAAGCACAGTATACTATAATATAACCGATAAACATTTTACACGTAAGGATATACAAGGAAGGAAAAAGAGTACAAGTATAAATAATAAACCAACGATCGACGGGTGATGTCCTGGGCGAATCGCAGACATCCAGTCAAATACTTATGATTTATGTGTAGTCGATCGATATTATGTTTAAAATCCAGTTGGGAACATATGAGCCGAAGGCGCGCAGGTTACGGCGTCACCTGGAACCTCCTAGCGCCGATGGCCAATATTATTTGGCACCCTGTTAGATTTTAATGGTGTGCCCCACAGATCATTCATACTGGCCGGTGACCATCCCCAGCCAGTCGGTAAGATCGCGGAGAACACACCATGGGGGAGACTTTCCGGAGAGTACATGCATGATTTATACCATTGCGGCAGATTTACTTACCCGGTCCATCGGTACGCTGGGTCGTTCTCTGCTGTGGAGTTGCGGTCCGGCCGGGATGTCACTAAGTTAGTTCCTCCGCCTTCACCAGGTGGCGAGCGGCGCTGAAAAGCTATGAACTTCACTCATCACGTTCACGCGAGCTGGACCACGTGAAGGTAAGCCGTCCCATCAGCACTTGTCCGTGTAAATGCGTGCGGTTGTTTTCCGAATACCGTGGTGTTTTCGCCCGCGCCGCCGATTTCCCGTTGGCGGCGTGCCGGCGTCCTCGAACAGAAAAGCACAATCGCACCGGGACAGTGCCAATTCGCGCGCGCTAACACAGGGAAAATAGGCGCAAATCGGAAATATGGCGTGGTAAACACGTCGCGAATCGGGCCCGTAGTAAATGACCACCCATTATTATAACATTTCAATAACTTAAGAAAACATTTTCCATCTGGGGCAATGTTGGAAACATTTTTGTGTTTCCGTTTTGGGTTCTTAAACACTAAAAGTACCCAAACTTGTGAATAAATTGTGTGATATCAGAAAATACACTAAATGGGGTGATATCAGTAAATCCGTACACGCTAATTTTTGAGACCAGCAGAGTATGGTGGGTAATTCAGACTTATAAATTTGTGTTAATGATATTGCTGGGGAGGCCTGGCTAAAATTTAGTGTGGTTACAGAAATTCTGCAGCAGTAAGACAACCTGTATTTAATGAGAAAATGTGCCACTCAAGTAGCCATGTATTGATGTAGTTATGGAATGAGAAGGGAGACTTTGCATGCATTGTGGTGTGAGATGAGGTTCTGAAGAGTTTTACAAAATGTGAATGTGCCAAGGCCTAATAAAAGTATAAAAATGGGGATAGAAAATGCCGGAAAGATTTTTACATGCATAGATGAAATTAAGAAGAAAACTACACCTTCTTGTTGCGTCTTGTGGAGCTACCTGTCATCACGCATGACCTTCAGAAAGCCTTTTAACATAGATTTTCGCTTATGTCCTGCGTGAGCATTGGCATGTAACTACTGAGGTCTGTCAACTCAACGGTCTTGTCCGTAACTTGAAAATATTTCTGACTTGACACATTCAGCTGTTAGAAGAATATTGGACTATCAATGACCTCTGTATGAGTTTAGTCTTAGCAACATAACCAGGTTTCTAATCTGATTTGCTTTCAGTGGTGTTGGAGAGCAGAATTACCAACTGCTTGCAATGAGAAGTAAAGGCAATGGGGAAAGAGACACAGCAAAACATCATTATGTCTTTGATAACAAAGTATGAGTTTACTCAGCTGCAGTCTTGATTATGCAATATTGTCAAACATGTTTGTAGCGCGATCTGATAGTGATTTCCCACTGTGGCTAGTGGCAATACATAGAAAACGCAACAAAACCAACTCCAGTAGCATTAGAAAAGGAACCAAGGTACTAGGAGAGTCAGCATAGATTAAGGACCTCAACATTGGTTAGTAACATTATAGGCCTGGAAAGTTTTAAAAACTGTTAGTTGTCCGGCTTCTGAGCTGAGATTTCTTGTATCTGCATTTGTTTTGAATATTTAGGTCCTCCCCTTCCCTGCTCTATAAAGTGACAGCAGAGTCCAGGCAACACGAGGAAAAGGAAAGTACATGATTTTGTGTTTTCTAGAATTGGTTATATATTGTTCTAGCAACTCAGTCCTGGACCTACCAGATGGTTGGAGAATGATTGGACCCATTCTCTTTTTGCACCTCTGGTTGGCATTTGATGGCCACGAATATCATTGAGGGGAATAGTGGACATCACCAATTAAATCAGTAAACAACAATTGGTTGCAAAAAACAAAAGCGGCCTCCATAATCTGAGGAAATTATAACTTGTGCAAAGAATCATGGAAGAGTAACAATAAAAACAAAAAAACAATAATACATAATAACACAAACACTTTAAATTGTCAAGGTTCGAGGGCAGTGGGACTCCTAGACCCACCACGGGAGATGTAAGAGCTTACACCTGGGACACCAGAGTCTAAGTGGGCACCTGGTTCTCACCAGGCCTGACCGCAAAGTGGGATTGACTTGCTGCTGCAGGGTGCCAAAGAGGATCCAAAGGTGGGTGTGGCAGCCAAGTCTAAGGTGCAAGGATTCCCCAGCAGTCTCGGTGTCCTCAACTTCTTCTGTCGCTGGTAGACAAGTCGGGTGACGGAGTCGTTGCAGTAAATGCCGCAGGGAGTGGTGCTGGACATGAGGTTTATTGCCAAGTGGTTCTCTTGAGAAGCAAGCCAATCTGCGGGGACTGATGGGTGACAACAATGGAGGATAGTCAGTATAGGAAGCGGCACCTCAGCCAGTGTGAGGTTACCAATTCAGAGAGGATCATAGTCAGAACAGGCTGGGTTCGCTGGGTGTTAGGGCTTGCGGCAAAGATGCAGAGGTTTCAGAGTTCAGAGTCCGGTCCACAAACAGCGAGATAAGGCAGAGAAGACAGAAAAAGGAAATGGCACGGAAGGAAACGGGGACCAGGGAATGGAAAAAAAGGCAGCTTTCTCTGTGGCCATAAAGCTAAAGATTCGGCATGGACCCCGAATTCAATGCGGCAGTTCCTGCGACTTTCCAGTAAACACTGCTTGTACCAGCAGCCAGAACCAAGGCTTCAGAATTCGAGATTGCAGCTAAATCTGTACCTCGGACTTGGATGCCACGTGGGCTAGTTTTCGCCCACCCCCCCCCAAACCTGTGGAACGACCAGGTGGGACACCCTCCATAGCAAAGTCCATCCGCTTGTATAAAATAAAGGAGCAGACAGATCTTCCACGTATCTTGCTATCGGCCGATACATTTACTTAATAAATAACTTGTCTTCCGGTTATATATGGATACTCTAACATTTGGAGGCCCAGCGAGATACTGAACCCTGGCTCTGAAGACAGAAAGCAAATAAACATTGCATGATAGAAAGCTATAGTTGATAAGCTCTGATAGAGTGCTATAAGGAGTCTGCTAGTGTAGATAATACATTTGAAGTTGCAGGCACTAAACTTCAAAGAGTATAGTACTAGAAAACCGAAAGGACTTGCATTGTGCCAATATCTCCATTAGGCTAATCACTTGTATATATGGTAAAATCCTTTGGAAAATTCCCTTATGGCCTGCTAACACAGACCTTATATGGTAAAGGATAACTCTCGCCATATGGAGTGTAGTAGTAGGATATGGATGTGTAGGGGGTTGTTTCCTTCCATTTATTTTTGGAATGTGTCCAGATTGTGCAACAACTGCAGTGCTGACCATATATGATCCAGATCTTTCACTCAATTTTGTGACTAGATTTTATAAATGAGTATATTATTTAACAAACTCCAATTAACATGTTAAAACAGGTCCATGAAAAAAAGTGCTTCCTCTGCACCTTTTCCCAGGATGCAGATTTAACCTATTAAAATTGTGCAAAAAATAGAGAAATAAAATGATGAATGACTGAAAAGTCAGCACGTAACATCTGAAAATAAAACATCCATAAGGACAGTTGCAGACAAAAGGTCACTAAAAAATACAAAAAAAGTCTCAAAAAAGAATGAAAGACAAGCAGAAAAATGATAATTATACCCTTTTGTTCTACCACTATGTTCGTTCTACTACTAGTAGTCTTGAAACTCGACAAATCTCATTCCCTCCTTTACTTGCGTAATAAAAATATTGTGTAATTTGGTTTGTTATTTTAATTTTGTTACCTGGGCCAATTAGTTTTGTAAAATGTAAAGGAAAAACTGTCTGAAATTCAAGACATAATAAAAACAGCTAAAGTTCAAACTAGCACAGTAAACTTTTTAAAAAAGTTTCCTTGAACTTAAAAACAAACTCATGGCCTCCTATGGATGAAGTATTGACTTTAAAACATTTTCTAGCCCTGGAAATTACCTTAAACAAAATTTCCTTAATACATCACATTTATTGAGAAAGATTGTCACTGAATTGATCTAGAAAGGGGATTTTTTGTTAAAAATGATAATTAGGACCAGTTAATGCTGAGATAAAACATAATATGTGAACATAAACTTTAATTGATAAAGATTATATTCAACAGATTTGTCCTCATTTATACTTTCTCTTTTGTACTTAAGAGAAAACTTAAACCAAACATTACCAACATTTATGTTATATTACAAAAAAAATTACTGAGAAACTGAGGAGTAAATATTGTAATTGTAACTACCACTCAACAGAGGAATTATATGTGTTTTATTTGTAAAAATCAAATAAAAAATATTTGAAAATTACAGAAAAGAAATAAGACTGTCTCTCTTCAAATCAAAAACAAAATTTTTATATTTTAAGGATTGACTATCATCCCATTAAATTCTACAAAGTGACCTTCTTAGTAAATCAATAAAGGAGAGATACAAGAAATTATCAGTTTTGTAGTGTTACTAGAAAGGGTGAAATCTAAATCCTCTGACTGTTCATTGTATCTTAGCTGGGTCCATTCTCTTTTCTTTTGGGATATTTAAGATCATAATATTTCCAGTTTACAGTTAAAGACTGCTTTTCCGAATATTATATTTCCAGTGTTTAAGTTTTACTTAGCCTAGCTTTTATTTAACCCATTCCATAGAGGACATCGCTTCTGAGAGGCTGCAGTGTATAAGTGGATTTTACATTATATTCAAACTAATACTAGAAAAATAAGAAACTGTATAATACAGCATACAGGAAACACAGAATGTGCTGAGCCCTTTTAACCCTTCCCGACATTTGACAGTAATAGTACATGCATCGTGGGAGGTGCGTCCGCAAAATGCGGGGAAGTATACTATTATATGACGTCAAGCTTTGGCCGCTCCTGAAAGGAGACGGGCCAGAAGCTGACGGGTGTCGGCTATATGTTATAGCTGAACCGCCTCTCTAACACCGCGGATGGAGATTTTTCGATCGCGGGTGTTTACACCCTTCACACGCCGACGGTGCGCTGACAGCGGCGATGTTAGAGGCATTAAAGTATATTAAAACTTGAACTCGGAGACCCCCCCGCGGGCTTACGGGGGGGTCCGCTCAGCTTCACGATCGCAAGCCCCGGGAAGTGCCGGTGCCGGGGCTGAGTTCATGCCTCATATCGGTGCCGGTCTTGACCGATTCTAAGGGCAGGAGGGCGGGACCCGGTGTAGGGGGGACCACTGGTCGATGCGCAGCAGTGCTCAGCTTAATACATTACACAGTGGCAATACATCTGATATGCATGGTAGTAGACGCTGGTAACACAAAATTGAACAAGTGACAGAAGATCGACATGGATTCAAGCTGTAGATGTCAGTAAACTGTAAAAGAAAGGAAAAAAATAAATAGAATAAGGGTTTTTACATCAAAAGTAAATAATAAAGAAAGTGAAAGTAGCCCCTCCAAACACCCACATTCCCACCAGGTCCTGAACACAAGTAATAAGTATAAAAAAACTAAACACGAAAAAAAACGCCATATTTGGTATCGCCGACGTCCGTAACAATTCTGTACAATAAATCCTCATCTAATTGGACCCGCTCGGGACGTGGGTAAAAAAAAAAAAAAAAAAACTTGCCAAAATAAACTTTTATCAAATTGCTTTACAAAAAAATGTTCTAAAAAGTGATACGGAAAAAAGTTACAAGCCCACCAAAAGTGATACACTAAAAAGAGCACTTGTCACGAAAAATAGCTACAACCAGCTCGTAACCACATAAAAAATACTAAATTATGCCACTATAAAAATGGAGCAATACTTCAAACAAATGCAATTTTTCTGCTATTCTAGTTTTCCTTCAATAAAATTGGAAAAAAATTAAACGATATAAAATGAGGGTATCACGTAATCGTAGTGATCCGTAGATAATAGATAATTATGATGTGTATGCTAAGTGACCAAACCCAAAAAAATGCTATAAAAAATCCAAAACAAGAATTGAGATTTATTTTCCTCACATAAAAGTTAAGTAAAATTTCTCAATAAGTAAAACCACTAAAATTAAGTTTTTTTTTTTTTACAGTGCATCTCGTCTTTCGCAAAAAATTAAGCCCATTATTTGTCTAAATGAGCCTTAAAAACAAATAAATAAAGATTGTATAGCCTATTCCAAACGAGCGGTTCGTATAGACGGCAGCGGTGTAGTGAGTTCCAACCGAGTCAGGGTAGACGGCGGCTGTTCACTGATCGGGTAAGACGGCGGCTGTTCTGACAGCCATCCATCCATGCGCCCATGGCACAAGAAGGTGTTACGTCCCCCACACACCCCCCCAGTTATTACGGCTACTGGCTAAAATTCAGAGAGCGGATGCAGCGAATTTACTTAGACGTCCAGTATAATACCGGTCACCCATGTCATAGGACACGGTGATCGGGCGAGGTGGCGGGATGTTCCGCGACAGTCCCCAATTTGCCTTGCGGTCAGAGGGGGTTTTGTTGCCCCGCTCTGTCCATGTTTGGCGCTATTTGCTGGTCGAGTTGTGGTCCAGCCCAAAAGCAGAAAATCGTCCACAATGGCATCGCCTAGGGTGAATAAGAGCAATCATGGCGATAATTTCCCTACTAACACAAAGATTTGGTAAAAAGGCTGGCGTGTACATTGTCACAGATTATGGTGTACAACGTCTTACGAGCTGTTCCACGTGCATTGTCACTCCGTCATTTCCTGTTTTCAAGAGGAAGATATAGGAAACATATGGGGACAAGAGGGACGGAGCCAGTACCTCTCGTTTAGTGTTCCCCTGTGTTTTGCCAGGACAGCATGTCCCGGTGAATTCTATGCTTCTAATGGTAGGAACAATAAAGAGTCCGTTCCAAAGAGAAGTTAGGTGGACACTAATATACTACTAAGAGACCTGCGACAACTCCAGAGTGACAAACGTTTAGTTGGTCCCTTGGTAGATTCCACCTCCTTATACACTGACATCACAATTCACGCCCAACCTATTGGGAATTAATTCGTTAAAAGAAATAATAACAACTGTTATGTCCGTTGCTCCCTATACCCCTCCAATTTCATAAGGGGGCCAATAACGGGCACTGAACGTTCCAGAAATAATTGCAATTTCCATCTTGGACTCCATTGCACATCATATGGAAACCCACTGTATGTTCAAAATGCTCATTGTCACCACGTGTATTACACTACAACCACATAGTACACCTTGCTATGTATTCCCCAGGGGGTGTACATTCACAATTAGGTCACTTTCGGGTTTCCTCGGTTGTTGGTACCATACAGGCTCTACCAAATGTTAATGCTGACACAGTGAAGGATTTCTTACAACGTTGGCTCTAAAAGACAAACTCCCTCTTTTCTCCACTGTGCGCCCATAAAGCATTTTATATGACATGGGGGGAACTTCTACACTAGGAGAAAATAGTTTTTCACCTTTTTTGGGGTTATTTAATATATTATCCTTGTGGCTTACATAAAGTTAGGGGTGTAAAGTGACATTTATAGGAAAATTTTCTCCTTTTTAATGATTCGAGGCCTAATTGGACTATTCACCTGTAGGGGCAAATACATCTATTACACATTGCAAAATTCTGTAAGGGGTGTGCAGTCAAAGATTAGGGTCACTTTCGGATTCTTATCTGTTTTTTATACCACTAGGGTTCTCCAAATGCATGTCAAACATTTCTGTCAAATTTGGCTTCTAAAGGCAAACATTCCCCTTCCTTTTACGTGCGCCCATACACTTTTATAACACATGGGGGGTACTTTTACACTCGAGAGAAATAGGTTACACCCATTTGAGGGGTTATTACATTTTTTTATCCTGTGGATATCAAATTGGAGGTAAAATGACTTTATAAGAAAATGTTCACCTTTTATTATTTTAAGTCCTAATTAAATCAAAAACCTTTACGGACAAATACATAGAACACTTGCTGAAATTCTCTAAGGGTGTGCTTCCAAAATGTGATACTGTTGGGGTTCCGACTGCTTTGGTACCACTAACGGCTCTCAATGCATCCTGACAAATGTAAAGGATGTCTGTCAAATTTGGCTTTATAAAAGGGCCAACGCCAGCTGCTTTCCCTTCTGAGCTTCACTGCGTACCCTACAAACATTTTATTTGCATGTGTGGGGCAATTTTATACTCGGGGAGAAATGCTCGTACACATTTTTTGGGGTTGTGTTTCACTTAATGCCTTATGGGATAAAAAATTACGCCGTGAAAAGTGACGTTTTTGGGAAAATGTTCACCTTTTCTTTTAGGGACCTAATTGAAGCAAACACCGTATGGGGTAAATACACATATCCACCTTGCTGAATTCTCAAAGGGTGCCGTTCCAAAATGGTGACACTTTGGGGTTCCCCTCTGTTTTGGTACCCTAGGGCTCTCCAATATCATGACACATGTAAGGATGATTGTCAATTCTGGCTTCTAAAAGGCCAAAGCCCCTCTTTCCCTTATTGAGCCCTACATGTGACCACCCATACAACACTTATATGCAAAGTGGTGCAGTTCAGTGCTTAGGAGAAATATTTCTACACATTTATGGTGGTTGTTTCATCTTTTATCCCTTGTGGCTTACAAAAATGTGGGTAAAAGTGCTTTTGATGAAAATTTTCACCTTTTTTCCATTTTTTTGGGGCCTAATTGAATCAAACACCCTGTTGGGGAAATATACACAAATTACACGTTGCTAAACTCTCCAAGGGGGTACTTTCCAAAATGGTGTCCTCTTGTTGGGGCTTCTCTCTGTTTTTGGTACCACTATGGCTCTCCAAATGCATCCTGACCACATGTAAACTTTCAGCCATATTTGCCCTGCAAAAACGAACAACGCTCTTTCCATTCCAAGGCCCCCTGTGCCCGTACTTACAGAGGTTACAATGACAAAATGGTATTGGCAGGACTCAGGAGGAATTGCCCTAAACATTGTTAAATGCATTTACTTTTTAACCCATTGTGAAGGTGCAAATTTAGTGTTCAATGAATCTATAGTAAGAAAATTACATTTCTCTAATTTCACTTCAATTATCTTTCACGCTCATGAACGCTCAAAGGTTAAACAAATCCCAAAGGTTGTTTTTGAATATTTGAGGGGTGTATGTGTTCTAAAATGGTCATTTGTGGGGGGGGTTTCTGTCATTGTGGGCCTTATAAAGTACACTTCTAACTAAATTGCCCCTCCAAAAGTAGGTTTTGATGATTTTCGTGAAAATCTGAAAAATTGCACCTAAAGTTATAAGCCTCCTAACATCCAAAATAAAGGAAAAGAGGTTTGAAAAATGTGCCAAGTTAAAGCAGACATATGAAAATGTTAGTTATCAAGTTATTTTAGTGCTATGACAAAATTTCCAAAAAGTAGGAAAATTTTGGAATTTGGAAACATTGTTTTTCACAATTTTTTGCCAAATTTCCATTTATTTCATAAATAAATACTAAATATATTATTAAATTTCTCAACCAGCATGAAGTACAATGTGTCAACGAAAAACAATCTCAAAATCAATGGATATGTTGCGGTTCCAAATTTATAACCACTTAAATAGCACATGTCCGATTTCCTAAAAATGGTCCCTGTCAGGAAGGTGACAAAGTGGTTCAGCGTTAAGGGGTTAATATAAATTATTTTTATAAATGTTGTTGTTTCATTTAAAACACCATTTCTTTTGGATTCAAGGTTCATTCATAAAAATGTTACAAATGTACTTCAGTGTCTTGTCTCTTACAGTTGTACTCACACACGGCTTGACCTACGGTAAACATCGCTGGAAGGAACGGGAGAGCATGTAGAGGGTTTATTATTGTTTTGGATTTTCTTGGCCCGTGATCAAGATTACCCAGGAGGAAAGAAGATGTGAGGCGTTCTGCGTCTTCAATAATTTACTTTAACCTTTAAAACTTTTTAACTCAACTTTTATTTGGTGGTTTGCATTGTTTCATTGCAAAGCATCAAACTTAAGCTCTCACATCCAGTTGTATTGTGTACTCTCTGCAGTCTTACGCTCTGGTTGTATTGTGGGCCTTTCTGCAGTCTCTAACTCCAGTTGTTTGTGTACTCTCTGCAGTTCTACACTCTGGTTGTAATGTTTACTCTTGCAGTTCTCTCACTCTGGTTGTATTGTGGGTCCTTTTGCAGTCTCTACACTCTGTTGATTGTGGTAATCTCTGCAGTCTCTACGCTCGTGGTGTTTGTGGTCCTTTCTGCAGTCTCTACACTCAGTTGTATTGTTGTACTCTCTGCAGTCTCACACTCCAGTTTTATTGTGGTCCTTTCTGCAGTCTCTACACTCCAGGTGTATGTGGGTCCTTTCTGCAGTCTCTTACACTCCAGTGTATTGTAATACTCTCTGCAGTCTCTATACTTCCAGTGTATGTGGTCCTCTCTGGTAGTCTCTACACTCTGTAGTGTTGGTGGTCCTTTCTGCAGTCTCTACACTCGGTTGTATTGTTTGGTAATCTGCCACTGCAGTCTCAACATCTCCGGTTGTATTGGGGTACTCTGCAGTCTCTACACTCCAGTTGTATTGTAGTACTTCTGCAGCTCTATACATCCAGTTGTTTGTGGTCTCTTTCTGCAGTCTCTACACTCCAATTGTATTATTGTACTCTCTGCGGTCTTAAACTCCTGTTGTTTTGTGGTACTCTCTGCGTTCTACCTCCAGTTGTATTGTGGGCTCTATGCAGTTCTCTACACTGCGGGTGTATTGTGGTACTTCTGCAGTCTCTACAATCGGTTGTATTGTGGTACATCTGCAAGTTCTACTCCAGTTGTATTGTAGTACTCTCTGCAGTCTCTATACTCCAGTTGTATTGTGGTCCTTTCTGCAGTCTCTACACTCCAATTGTATTATTGTACTCTCTGCGGTCTCTACACTCCTGTTGTTTTGTGGTACTCTCTGCAGTCTCTACACTCCAGTTGTATTGTGGGACTCTCTGCAGTCTCTACACTGCGGGTGTATTGTGGTACTCTCTGCAGTCTCTACAATCCGGTTGTATTGTGGTACTCTCTGCAGTCTCTACACTCCAGTTGTATTGTGGTACTCTCTGCCGTCTCTACGCTCTGTTTGTATTGTGGTCCTTTCTGCAGTCTTTACACTCCAGTTGTATTGTTGTACTCTCTGCAGTCTCTACACTCTGGTTGTATTGTGGTCCTTTCTGCAGTCTCTACACTCCAGTTGTATTGTGGTAATCTCTGCAGTCTCTACGCTCTGGTTGTATTGTGGTCCTTTCTGCAGTCTACACTCGTCATTGTTGTACTCTCTGCAGTCTCTACACTCCAGTTTGTTATGTGGTCCTTTCTGCATCATCTTACACTCCAGTTGTATTGTAGACTCTCTCTGCAGTCTCTATTACTCCAGTTGTATTGTGGTCCTCTCTGTAGTCTCTACACTCAGTTGTATTGGGTCCTTTCTGCAGTCTCTACACTCGGTTTATTGTGTACTCTCGCGCGTCTCTACACTCCGTTTGTATTGTGGTACTCTCTGCAGTCTCTACACTCCAGTTGTATTGTGGTCCTTTCTGCAGTCTCTACACTCCAGTTGTATTGTAGTACTCTCTGCAGTCTCTATACTCCAGTGTATTGTGGTCCGCCTTCTGTAGTCTCTACACTCCAGTTTGTATGTTGCTCTCTGCAGTCTCTACACTCCAGTTTGTTTGTGGAACTCTCTGCAGTCTCTAACTCCATTGTATGTGGGACTCTCTGCAGTCTCTACACTGCGGGGTATGTGATACCTCTGCAGGTCTAACAATCCGGTGTATGTGGTAACTCTCTGCAGTCTCTAACTCAGTTGTATTGTGGTGACTTCTGCAGTCCCTACACTCCAGGTGTATTGTGGGAATCTCGCAGTCTGTATACTCTGGTTGTATGTGGTCCTCTCTGTTCTCTGCACTCGGTTGTATTGTGGTACCTCTGCAGTCTCACATCCGGTTGTATTGTGGTCTTTGCCGTTTATACTTGATTTTAGTTTGATACTCTCTGCTTTGTACCCCCTGGTTCAGTATGGTCGTCTCTAAGTCTCTATGTCCCAATGTAATGCTCTGTATAGTCTCTAGACTTTGGTCACAGTGTGTACTCTCTGTAGATTCTATACTAATTTCAATGTGATATGTCTGAAGACTCTGCACTCCTGTCTGAATGTGTATTACTTTGTAGTCTCCAAACTCTGATCTGCAGTACTCGTTATAATATTTCGTTTCATGTGGTGCTCCATGTAGCCCCTACACTTTGGTCTCATGTGATACTCTCTGAAGTCTCCTCACTCTGCTCGAGTCTGGATGTGGTAGTCTATCCTCTATACTTGATCACAGGATGGTAGTCTCTATTGTGACTACAACTTCCATCTTAAGGGGGGGGGGGGGGGGTTGTGCCCTACGTGGACAGCAATGCTCAAAATCCCCTAATCCTACCCTAATCCTGGTCATGTTTTCTACTGGTCTTTAATGTGTTGAAAGTACTGGAAACATGACATCGGCAGTGGGAGAACTGTATTCACAAAAAATTCACCATACCAGGTAGGATGACCCTAATTATGAAATATGACTCGTTAGTTCTGTGAGCTGAAAATGTGGTTAGATAGGTTTATATACACTTTTTTCACCTTCTGAACATTGTACTAAACACATGACACATAGAAAGAGATGATGAGATCCATGAGATGCCTATTGCACACAATGCTCTTTTAGGCTTGCTACATGTCAGCTACCCACACACACTATCGATATGATGTGCCTGTCTTGTCCTCCCCAAATAAAGAACTATCTGTTATCCTCATGCTTTGTACGAATCAGTGTGAACTCTGGTCTTGGACTGCAGGGGGTGAGGCTAGAGTGCAGAGAGAGAGACAAGGTCCGTGAAGCTTCAGGCAAGAAGCAGCCAACACTAAAGTAGAAGATCCAGGGTCGGGTCCAGGGGCACTGAATGTGTACACCAGCGTGATAGAGAGGGTTGGAATTATATCTGTGAAATGCTGCATTTTGTTAATAACAGTTGAAATAGAGAATGTGTTATTTTTTATCCTGGCAAATGTAAGAAACTTGTCTTCATGGTAATACCCTTTACGGCCTCTTTCACACTACACAAAGGGTCATATTTAATTTTGCTGAACCAGCTGACATGCTGGGGAAAGTGGCAATCAAAGTTCTATTCTGCAAATTCAGCCCACAGTAGGACTGCTTTACATTTTGCTCTGTGCATGCAAATGTCACAGTGGCCTCACATCGCTGTGACAATGCATATAGAAGTCAATGGAGCCTGTGAGTTAGCTACAATATGTGTGGCTAGATTCAAGGCAAAATACAGTGTTGTGCATGGGACTAAGCACGAATTGTGTCCTCGCCTATCATAGCCTTGTTTGAGAAAAAGAGGGGTTGAGTAAATATAAAAAGCGCAGGACACAGGTATAGTAGTAGTAAAAAGGTTCCCACCATTGTGAATGGAGAGGTAAAGGTAAAGAAGGATGAAAATGGACACCTATCCAATGTAATCAGCACATGTTTGGAAAGTCTAGGGAAGGGTGGAATTTTGCAAAGATTTTTTTAAGTATCTTTACTTGTGTTTTTATTGTATTGTAATTCTCAGGGACACAGGTGGTAATAGTAAGGGAGTGGTGGTACCCCAAATGCTGTAATCACAGGCAACTTGATATAAGAGGTTGTAAGAAGAAGGGGTAATAGACCCACTGTCCACCTAACTGTTTTGGCTACTCCCAAGGTGTTGTATAAGTGACCCTGTCATCTACACAGATGTAATACAACACCACAACTTTCTAGCTTCTAGCTCTTGGGGTAGGTCGTTCTGGTGTAGGTCATAGTTCATCTTGGCAGGTTAAGAGACATAATTAACAGCACAGGTCAAAAGACGGTATATATAATATACACAACAGAATAAATTTTAGCATAATGTAAAAAGGAAGAAAAAGAGTACAAATATAAATCATAAACTACACCGATCGACTGGTTAATCTGGTGATCGGGGCATCAAGTCAAAATACGTGATGATTTACAGTGTTGCAATTGATATATCTTTAAAATATGGATGTGAACATATGAGCCCGAGGCGTCAGGCTTATGCCCCGAGTACCTCCTAGCTGATGGGAATATTTATGGCGCCTGTCTGTTTTAATGTAGCCAGGTCTGCCAATATCATTCAGACTGCGGTGACATACCCTGGCAGTCTGTAAGTCTTGCGCACACACAAGGAGACTTTCCAATAGAGCCGGAGTGCGGCTGCAAGATTATAACTTTATTATAACATTTTCAGACTTAAAAAACATTTTCCATACTGGGCAGTTTGGAACATTTTTTTTTAGCTTGGGTTCTTTAAAACTAAAAGTACCCAACTTTGAAACATTTCTTGATAGAAAATACAATAATGTGTGATATCAGTAAAATAAGTCACACGCTAATTTTTGGGGATCCAAAATTTGGGTATCTAATTTTGGGTCATTTGGGTGCTAGGTTTGGGTATCAATATACCCCTCTTTCTAATTCAGCATTTAAAGTATTTTTTTTATATATTGCTGGTGAGTAGAGATGAGCAGACACTGAAATGCTTTGAGTGCTCGTTACTCGTGTACGGGTACTCGTTATTCGAGACGAACTTTTCCCGATGCTCGAGTGCTCATTTCGAGTAACGAGCCCCATTGAAGTCAATGGGAGACTTGAGCATTTTTCAAGGGGACCAAGGCTCTGCACAGGGAAGCTTGGCCAAACACCTGGGAACCTCAGAAAAGGATGGAAACACCACGGAAATGGACAGGAAACAGCAGGGGCAGCATGCATGGATGCCTCTGAGGCTGCTTAATCGCACCATTATGCCAAAATTATGGGCAACAGCATGGCCATGACAGAGTGACCGAGTGAGGCGAGATAGCATCTAAAACATGCAATAATTGACCCTGACACTATAGAGGATCGTAGAACAAAACATGCAGAAGAAATCAGACAGCAACCACAGAAGATGATTGCTATGGCTAGTTTCTAACCTACACTGACAGCACACAAAAGGATTTTGTGCTGTGACTGAGTCTATCACTTTAAAAACTCTAATGTAGCCCTAATAAGGGCTGTTGGGTTCTTGGAGAATTACTCCTGCCTAACAGTAATCTACTAGAACACCCTAACGCTTTCCCTGACCAGCAGCAGCTCTATCCCTAACGACATCCAGACAGAGAATGGTCCGAGTAGTGCGGGCAGGGGCTAGTATATTCTAGGGTCACCTGATCAGGTCAACCAACCACTGCTATCGACATGTAAGTGTACCACGTCATGCTGGGTGTAATGCAGAGTCTCCTGGCTTTTGATTGGCTCTGTTTCTGGCCGCCAAAAATCTGAACGCCGTGAGATGCCATTTTCTCAAGCGGGCAAAATACTCGTCCGAGCACTGAGCAGTATGCTCGCTCATCTCTACTGGTGAGGCCTGCTAATTTTTTATGGATGTTACATAAAATTTTTGCAGCAGTAAGAACAACTATGTGGACATAGGAATATGCCGGTAGAATTTTTACATGCACTTTTTTACAGATGGAATAAGGAAAACTACACCTCTTTTGCTCCTTGTAAGGCAGCTTCCTTGTCATCGCGCATGACCTTCAGAAATCCTATCGACAGGATGCAGGATTAAAACCAACTGTAGACAGCGCTGTTTCGACCTATTCCTTCTGGTATAGATATAGAGAGCTGTGGTTTTAATTGGCAAACTCTCCATAAGGAGATCTCTTACTTCCTTTCTTACTTTTTAAAAAAAACAAACTGCTTGAATATGGAAGAAAGGCAGGGGAGAAAGAAGACACAGGAACCTATAATGTACCTGTGATCAATAAAAAACCTTAAGAGTTGGTTTAACTTTAAATCAGCTGCAGTCTTGATTTATGCAATATTGTCAAAATTTTTGTCGCGCCTTAGTAAAGGAGCTGCCTGTTAGTGATTTTCATTCATAAGGCTGTGGCATATTGTTAATACATAAAAAAGCTAACACCAACTCCAGTAGTATTACCAAGATGAACCAAGGGAACCAGGAGAGTCAGATACAATTAAGGACCTCAACAAACAATTAGTTGAGAAAATAAAAATCTGACCCACCATAATCTGAAGAAATTAACTTTGTGCAAAGAATCATGGAAGCGATAAAATAAAAACAAAAAACAATCAATATTTTAACACAAGGCAATGAAATAAGGGAAAAAAAACAACCAACATCTCACTGGCTCACTACCCCAGCGCTGCAAGGCTGCAGTGCTTACCACTAAGCCGCCGTGTCGCACATACCTTTGTTCATTCACCTGTTATAGTTATTAATCAATGTAGTGCCAATATGAGCACCAATTTTTTTTGCAAGTTATGCAAATTTAGTGGAACAAGGCCTTTCCACTACCAGTACTATTTTTGGCCAGATGTTATGTTGATTTAAGTCCATTTATAATCAGAAGTACCATGTAATCCCTGACACCATTCTTACGGGCCAATAGTCTTGTTTTTCAGTTTCTCATCAGACACCAATTTTCACCGGTGGACGTTTCTGGAATCAATCTTTATGAAATCCATTCCCTTCAATAACACCAGCAATGCAGATTGAACATTGGAGTTCTGTAGACTGTATATGATAGGATTCATCATGGGGACGATAGTTGTGTATATTATGTTAAAGACAGAATCTAGAAGGTCAGAGTACGGTGGGATCAAATATCCTATCAGCCCTGCCCGATAATAAATAGATATGACAGTGACATGGGAGGAGCAGGTGGAGAAGGATTTTTTTCGACTTTCTTTTGTCTTCATCTTGAAATTGTCAGATAAAATTTTAACATAGGAGACTACAGTGCCCATCAATGGAATAAACGCAAATACCAGAGTCTCAACACCATTTACTACATTAAACATTTGTGTGGTTGAACATGTGGTCTGTGTTAGTGACTTGGGATCACAGAAGAACTGGTGGATGATGTTGGAGTGACAGGAGGACATGTATAAAACAAATGTTAAAAACATTGAAGAGTTTATAAACGCCACGGCCCAAATCCAGATAGTTATCAGGATACAATTTCTGACACTCATGATATGATGATAATGTAAGGGGAGGCAGATAGCAAAATATCGATCATAAGCCATAACAAAGAGAAGAATTTCTTCTGCACCCCCAACTGTGACAAAGAAGGACAACTGTGTATAACATTGTGCGGAGGAAACAATATGATTCCCGGATAATAACATGTGCAGAAATTTAGGAACCGTGACCGATGTATAAAATATATCTACATTGGATAAATTACAGATAAAGAGATACATTGGTTTATGTAACTGAACCTCCAGACATATGACTGTGATAATGGAGGAATTAATAAGAACCCCGACCACATATATCAGGAAGAAGAAAGCCGTGATGAAGGGTTTACTCCTCGTCTCTCCAGAAAATGGCAGAATGTAAAAATATTGAACAGAAGTCTCATTCTTCATTACTCAGTGATAATTTTTCTTAAAGAATAAGTAAAAATCTAACTGTATTATTAATATCACAATGTATACATATTACATGAACTATCAATAAACAAGTTATGAAAGAAGGAAGAAAGTCTAAGAATGAAAAACTGATTCTAGGGGATCATTGGGTCATTCTTAAAATGTAAGTCACCTGGATGGATTTTCCCATGATACTGCATATCCCATCCTTGCTTACACCCAGTGGTGAGAAGTAGGTCCTCTTTAAAAAAGTTTTTAAAAAGTATTTTTTTAAGTTTTTTTATTTTTTAAGTCGGTTTTTAAAGAGTTTCAAATTTAGTCTTGGATTCACTCCATTCCCTTCCTCTTGTAGCAAATAATTTGTGACCTTTTACCACAAAGTCTCGAATGGAATGTAGACATTAACAACTCATAGACCACATTTACAGATCTGTTCAAGCCACATTGATAGATACAAGTCTAAAAAAGTGGTGCAAGAAGCCTGAGTAATGATTGATAGTCCGCCTTCCCCATTGAGTTAAACATAAACAGTAGCCTAGGGTCAAATGTTCGGCGTCTGATACCATACAAGTCTTGCCACAATCAGCAGTGAAAAAGAAAATTCATACCCCAACCTAATTGAAATGGTAAGCAGGACCATGTAAGAGACTGAAAAAAACACTGAAACGAAGGCTACAAGGATTACAAGGTTTAATTTTTTTCTCTAAATCCTATCTCGTTTGCTAGACGCTGTCTAGAGATGTTAAGCAATGTTAGAAACACAAGGTGAGTGCACTGGTGTGGATGCACATTGATAGAAATTTCTTGACTATTTAGTCACAAGAGCTCCATTGAATTCAGTTAAATAAATCACATAAATAAATTGAAAAAAAAATAAACTCGAAATTTTGATCCTCATGTATTTAAACGGTTAACAAAATCGGCAGCACTTGCATTTGTTCTAGAAAGGTAAAGGTGGGATTTCCGACTAATCCATGTGAGTTTTCCTCTGATGTTGATGTGTTTATACATTTGTGATTTTAGTTGATCATTTTTGGAGTAATGTTATCAATTACACATTTTGGGAATTCTCATATTATCACATATTATTGCTTTTTGAGATACGATTCTCAAATGCAAAAAATGCAAACAATAGAACAAGGAAGTAATTGTCATTATACAACTGAAGAAGGGTCCCACTCCTTACTGGACCTGAAACGTGTCTTGCAATAATTTTATGGAATTCTTAATTTTATGAGTTAAAAATCAAGGTTTTTATGCTGAAGATATCAAATCGCCCTAAACCAGAGAATAAAAGGGGAACCAGTACCCTTGTGACCCCAACACCACAGAATAATATCCTGTTTTCCTTTAATAAACCATATCTAGCTAGAGATAGCAGAACATACTCGTAACCGTGCTTGATGCTCATCGAGCAATATAGCGTACTCGTAAACTGCTACAGATTCTACGGCGATACTTCGCCCCGTTCCAACTAACTGCTCGGTGCTCGAGACGAGTATTTCGCCCGCTGAGAAAGGGGCATGGCGGTGGGTGGCATGTCCCCCAACATATCCCACAAACCCCACGTTTTTTACTGCTTTTTGGTGGGATTTTTTCTGCGGTTTTTTTGTGGCGGCCATAAACGAGCCATCACAGCCAAGGAGCAGCGGCTAGTCTATCCCAGGGTCACCTGATCTGGCCAGCCAACCACTGCTATCGACGTGTAAGGGTACCACGTCATGCTGGGTGGAGTGCAGAGTCTCCTGGCTTGTGATTGGCTCTGTTTCTGGCCGCCAAAAAGCAAAACGGCGGGAGCTGCCATTTTCTCGAGCGGGCGAAGTATTCGTCCGAGTAACGAGCAGTTTCGAGTACCCTAATGCTCGACCGAGCATCAAGCTCGGACGAGCATGTTCGCTCATCTCTAATGTTAAGCAATGTTAGAAACACAAGATGAGTGCACTGGTGTGGATGCACATTGATAGAGGTTTCTTGACCATTTAGTCAAGTAGACTCCATTGAATTCAGTAAAATAAATCACATAAATTATACTCAAAATTCTGATCCACATGTGTTTAAAGGAAACGGTTAAAAAAAATCGTCAGCACTTGCGTTTTTTCTAGAAAGGTGGGATTTCTGACTATTCCATGTGAGTTTTCCTCCGAGGTTGATGTCTTTATACATTTGTGATTTAGTTGATCATTTTTGGAGTAATGTTATCAATTACAGATGTTGACTCACATTTTATAGAGTAACATTTTTGAAATTCTCATATTATAACATATTATTGCTTTTTGAGATCCGGTTCTGTTGTCCATACCTTTAGTTTTTTCTTTATATTAAAAAAATGGAAACAATAGAACAAGGAAGTAATTGTCATTGTACAACTGAAGAAGGGTCCTTACCGGACCTGAAACGTGTCTTGCAATATTTGTATGGAATTCTTAGTTTTAGGTATTAAAATCAAGGTTTTTATACTGAAGACTTCAAATTGCCCGGCATCAAAGAATAAAGGGGGAACCATTACCCAACAATGTAAAATCTGCTTCTTGAATAACGGATTTTAGCAATCGCCACAGAGGTTCATCGCACTGGCCATGGATTATACACTACAGGTTATAACCACAAGTTGTCCTGGCATCACATTATAAGGTGAGAACCCATCCCACCGGTTTACACCTATTTTAGCTAAAAGATCTGCACATGAAGTGATGTTTTGTTTCTTCTTTCTTCAAATTTTTTTATGATTTATGAAGAATATTTTGCGATTAACAGAACTGATATGAATCTTGTGGACTTACTGTTATGGTAACACAAGGTTCGCCTTGATGTAGAAATCTCTTCTGGGAAGTGAGGGAGCACTGTAGAGGGCTTATATTGTGTTGGAACAGTCATGGTCTGATGATTAGAGATAGAGACTTACCAATTGGGAGAAGAGGTGTTTATGATCACAGGTCTCTGGGGTCCCATCATAATGTTTCCTAAAAATACATCTTCGAAAGACTATATCTCTTTCCAGAAATGATAAATGTTTAAAATAAATACATTTACTTGGTCACTGACCATCGATGTTACAATAAATCATTCAATAGAATTTATTTTTTCCAGTGCCGAAACTTGTGATGCTGGCGCTACTAGATTTGGGAACACCTTCAGTACCTTTCATCAAGGGAACCCACATTTGGATGTGCTGTGGCCCTGCACATTCCCTAATCATGGCTTCCCTAAGACCTCATGCAGATAACCATAATTCTAGGTGGCATAGTAACCGTTTCATTCATTTGTGATGCTGTTGCTACTAGATTTGGAAACACCTTCAGTACCTTTCATCAAGGGATCCCATTTTTGGATTTGCTGTGGCCCTGCACATTCCCTAATCATGGCTTCCCTAAGACCGCATGCAGATAACCATAATTCTAGGTGGCATAGTAACCGTTTCATTCATTGCTAGCACACGACCCGTTTGATTTTGAAGGGAAATACAGTACAATGGCTGACCCAGCTGATATGGATGGGGAAAGTGTCCAATAAAAGTTCCTGTCTGTACCAAAAATCCAGCCCACAGTAGGACCTGCTTTATATTTTGGTCTGCCATATGTACATGTACACCGTGGCCTCACCACACTGTGACCATGCATAATAGATGTCAATGGAGCCCTTGACTTACCTAAAATATGTGTGGCTAGTTCCAAGCCCGAAATACAATTGTGTTCATGAGGACTAAGCACAGATTGTGTCCTCGTCTATCATAGCCATATGTTTTAGGTAAAAGAGGGGTTGAGTACATGTAAAAGCAAGGACACTGGTATAGTAGTAGTAAAATAGGTTCCCACCATTGTGCATAGAGAAGCTTGTTACAAATGGAGGCAAAGAAGGATGACAATGGGACATCTGTCCAACGTAATCAGCACATAGAAAACTGCTCGAAAAGTCTAGGGAAGGTCATATGGGGAGGGTGAATTTTTGTAAAGTATTTTTTAACTTTATCTTTAGTAATGTTTTTAGTGTCTTGGTAATTTCTCAGTGAACCAGGGGCACAGGGTAATAAGGGAGTTGGTGTTACCCCAAACTGCTTTAACCACGGGCAACTTGATATAAAGAAGTTGTAAGAAGAATCGGGTAATAGACCCAATGTTCCGCCTAACTGTTTTGGCTACCCCCAAGGTTGCTGTCTAAGTGACCCTGTCATCTACACAGATCTGTCCCCCAAGGTTGCTGTCTAAGTGACCCTGTCATCTACACAGATCTGTAACACAACTACCACAAGTTATCAAGTTTCAAACTCTTGGGGTAGTTCTGGTGTAGGTCATAGTTCACCCTTGGCAGGTTAAGAGACACTAATTAACAGCACAGAGTCAAAAGCACAGTATATATAATATACACAGAATAACACATTTTAACATAATGATAATAAAGGAAGAAAAAGAGTACAAGTATAAATAATAAACTACACGATCGACTGGTTATTCCTGGCGATCGCAGCATCCAGTCAAATTACTTGATGATTTTATAGTGTTTCGTCTGATATATTTTTAAAATCCAGTTGGGAACATATGAGCCGAAGGCGCTCAGGCTTATGTCACCTGAGCACCTCCTAGCTCCGATGGCCAAATATTTATTTGCACCCTGTATATTTTAATTGTAGCCCCAATATCATTCAGACTGCCGGTGACATCACCCAGCAGTCTGTAAGTCTCGGGAACACACCAGGAGACTTTCCGGAGTACATTGCATGATTTATAACATTGCGGCAGATTTACTTACCCGGTCCATTCGCGATCCAGTGGTGCGTTCTCTGCGGTGGATTCGGGTCCGGCCGGGATTCACTAAGGTAGTTCCTCCGCCGTCCACCAGGTGGCGCTGCTGCGCTGAAAAGCATATGAACTCACTCAAGTTCACCGAGCTGGACCAAGTGAAGGTAAGCGCGTCCCAAGCAGCACATTTTCCGTTTTTAAATGCGGCGGTTTTTCCGAATACGTTGGGTTTTCATTCGGCCACGCCCCCCGATTTCCGTTGCGCGCATGCCGGCGCCAATGAGCCACAATCCGATCGAGTGCGCCAAAATCCCGGGGCAATACAGGGAAGCCACAATCCGATCGAGTGCGCCAAAATCCCGGGGCAATACAGGGAAAATCGGCGCAAATCGGAAATATTCGGGTAACACGTCGCGAATCGGGCCCTTAGTAAATGACCCCCATTATTATAACATTTTCAAACTTAAGAAAACATTTTCCATCTGGGCAATTTGGAAACATTTTTTTTTTCGTTTTGGGTTCTTTAAACCTTAAAAGTACCCAAACTTTTGAATAAATTTTTTGATATCAGAAAATACATTAAATGGGTGATATCAGTAAAATCAGTTACACGCTAATTTTTGGAGATCCAGCAGAGTATTGTGGTAATTCAGACATTATAAATTATTTTTCTTAATATATTGCTGGTGAGGCCTGCTAAAATTTTATGTGTGTTACATAAAATTTCTGCAGCAGTAAGAACAACTGTTATTAATGGACAGAAAATGTGCCCCTCAAGTAGCCATGTATTATGTATGGTTATGGTAATGGATATTGGAGACTTTTGCAATGCATTTGGGTAGATGAGGTTCTAAGAGTTTTTACAAAAATGTGAATGCTGGCCAGCCTATATAAAAGTATAAAAAGTGGGGACATAGAAAAATGCCGGAAGAATTTTTACATGCAAGATGAAATAAGAAAAACTACACCTCTTTTGCTTCTTGTAAGGAAGCTCCCTTGTCATCACGCATGACCTTCAGAAAGCCTTTTGACATATTGATTTTTCTGCTTATGCTCCTGCAGTGAGCATTGTGCATGTAAGACTACTGAGGTCTGTCCACTTCAAACGGTCTTTCCGTAACTTGAAAATATTTCTCTTGACTACCATTCAGCTGTTAGAGAATATTTGACTATCCAATGACTCTCTGTAATGAGTTATCTCATTAGGCACATTACCAGGTTTCTATCTGATTTGCTTTCAGTGGTGTATGGAGAGCAGAATTACACAAACTGCTTGAATATGGAAGAAAGGCAAGGGAGAAAGAAGACACAGAAACATATATGTCTTTTATAACAAATATGAGTTTACTCAGCTGCAGTCTTGATTTATGCAATATTGTCAAAATGTTTGTAGCGCCTGATAGTGATTTCCACTGTGGCATAGTGGCAATACATAAAAAAGCCAACACCAACTCCAGTAGCATTAGCAAGAGGAACCAAGGGTACTAGGAGAGTCAGATAGAATTAAGGACCTCAACATTGGGTTAGTCAACATTAATAGGCCTGGAAAGTTTAAAAACTGTTAGTTGTCTCGGCTTGACTGCTGAAGATTTCTTGTATCTGCATTGTTTTAATATTTAGGGTCTCCCCTTCCCTCTCTATAAAGTGACAGAGTCAGGCAACACGAGGAAAAGAAAGTACATGAGTTTTGTGCTTTTCTAGACTGGTTATATATTGTTGCTAGCAACTCAGTCCTGGACCATACCAGATGGTTGGAGAATGGATTGGACCCATCTCTTTTTTGCACCTCTGGTGGCATTTGATGCCACGAATATCATTAGGGGAATAGTGGACATCACCAATTAAATCAGTAACAAACAATTGATTGCAAAAAACAAAAAGCTGGCCCACCATAATCTGAGGAAATTAACTTTGTGCAAAGAATCATGGAAGAGTAAAAATAAAAACAAAAAACAATCAACATAATAACACAAGACACTAAAATTGTCAAGGTTCGAGGGCAGTGGACTCCCTAGACCACCACGGGAGATGGTACTAGCTGACACCTGGGACCAGAGTCTAAGTGGCACCTGGTCTTCACCAGAGCCTGCCGCAAAGTGGGATGGACTTGCTGCTGCAGGGTGCCAACAGATGGCTCCAAAGGTGGTAGTGGCAGCCAAGTTCAAGGTGCAGATTCCACCGGCAGTCTCGGTGTCCTAACCTTCTTTCTGTCGCTGGTAGACAAGTCGGGTGACTGGAGTAGTTGCAGTAACTGCCGCAGGAGTGGTCGCTGGAGCATGAGGTGTCTTGGCCAAGTGGTTCTCTTTGAGAAGCAATCTGCTGGGACTGCTGGGTGACAACACTGGAAGGATCAGCTAGTATCGGAAGCGGCACCTCAGCCAAGTTTGAGGTACCAATTCAGGAGACTCATAGTCAGGAACAGGCTGGGTGTTAGGGCTTGCGGCAAAGATGCAGAGGTCAGAGTTCAGGTCCAGGGTCCACAACAGGAGATAAAGGCAGAAAAAGGAATGGCACGGAAACGGGGACCAGGGAATGGCAAAGGCAGCTTTCTCTGTGGCATAAAGCTTAAAGATTCGTCCATGGACCCCGCATCATGCGGCAGTTCCTGCGACTTCTCCAGTAACACTGTCTTGTCTACCAGCAGCAGAACCAAGGCTCAGACTTCGAGATTGCAGCTAAATCTGTACCTCGACCTTGGCTGCCACCGTGGGCTAGTCGCACCTGTGGAACGACCAGGTGACACCCTTCCATAGCAAGTCCATCCCGCTTTGCGGTGGGCTCTGGTAAAGACCAGGTGCTACTTAGACTCCAGTCCCAGGTGTCAGCTAATACCATCTCCCGTGGTGGTCAAGGGGGTGCAGGGGGTCCACTGACTGACCCCAAACCCTGACAGTAAGATCCAGCAGTGAATGATAGGAACAGCCAGCCTTTATGGAAATGCAGAAGTTACTAGTACCCATCTGCTGGCCCTTTAAACCTTCGAGTGACAGTGCAGGCAGGCGCCCAAGGTAGCGGTGGCACGCCCGCATCCTAGCCGGCATGGGAGCAACATCTCACTTGCTCACTACCCCAGTGCTGCAAGGCTGGAGTGCTTACCATTAAGCCGCCGTGTCGCCCAGATCTTTGTTCATTCACCTGTTATAGTTATTCATCAATGTAGTGCCAATAGGAGCACAGATTTTTCTTGGAAGTTATGTAAATTTAGTGGAACAAGGCCTTTCTGTTTTTGTGATTTACAGTCCAGCACTATTTGTGGCCAGATGTTATGTTGATTTAAGAGTTAGAAGCCATTGCTAATCAGAAGTACAAAGCACTAACATGTTACTCCTGTAAGCACCTGACAACATTTTTAGGTGCCAAAAGTCTTGTTTTTCAGTGTCTCATCAGACACCAATTTTCACTGGCGGACGTGTCTGGAGTCAATCTTTATGAAACCCATTCCCTTCACTAGCCCCAGCAATGCAGATTGAACTTTTGAATTCTGTAGACTGTATGTAATAGGATTCATCATGGGGACGATAGTTGTGTATATTATGTTAAAGACAGAATCTAGAAGGTCAGAGTACGGTGGGATCAAATATCCTATAAACCCTGCCCCATAATAAATAGAGATGACAGTGACATGGGAGGAGCAGGTGGAGAAGGATTTTTTTCGACTTTCTTTTGTCTTCATCTTGAAGATGTCAGATAAAATTTTAACATAGGAGACTACAGTGCCCATCAATGGAATAAACGCAAATACCAGAATCTCAACACAATTTACTAAAATAAACATTTCTGAGGTTGTACATGTGATCTGGGTTAGTGACTTGGCATCACAGAAGAACTGGTGGATGATGTTGGAGTGACAGGAGGACATGTATAAAACAAATGTTAAAAACAATGAAGAGTTTATAAACGCCACTGCCCAAATCCCGATAATTATCAGGATACAATTTCTGACACTCATGATACGATGGTAATGTAAGGGGTTACAGATAGCGAAATATCGGTCATAAGCCATAACGAAGAGAAGAATTTCTTCTGCACCCCCAACTGTGACAAAGAAGGACAACTGCGTATAACATTGTGCGGAGGAAACAATATGATTCCCGGATAATAACATGTGCAATAATTTAGGAACCGTGACGGATGTATAAAATATATCTACAATGGATAAATTACAGATAAAGAGATACATTGGTTTATGTAACTGAACCTCCAGACATATGACTGTGATAATGGAGGAATTAATAAGAACTCCCACCACATATATCAGGAAGAAGAAAGCCGTGATGAAGGGTTTACTCCTCGTCTCTCCAGAAAATGGCAGAATGTAGAAATATTTAACAGAAGTCTCGTTCTTCATTACTTTGTGATAATTTTCCTTAAAGAATATGTAAAAAGCTAACTGTATTATTAATATCACAATATATATTACAAGGACTGTCAATAAGCATGAGATGTTTTTGGCAAATTATGAAAGAAGGAAGAGAGTCTAAGAATGAATAAAATGCATTGGGGGCTAATACTGTTAATTTTTTAAGTTGGTTTTCAAAGAGTTGCAAATTTAGACTTGGATTCACTCCATTCTCTTCCTCTTGTAGCAAATAATTTTTTGACCTTTTACCACAAAGTCTAAAATGAAATGTGGACATTAACAACTCATAGACCACATTTACGGAGCTGCTCAAGCCACATTGATAGATCCGACATACAAAAGCCCCCAGGTCTAAAATAATTGGTGCAAGAAGCCTAAATAATGATAGTTACTCCCCCGTCCCTATTGAGTTAAACATAAACTCCTCTGTATATTTAAGTATTTTAGGGTCAAATGTTAGACTGTGGATCCATAACAGAGGTCTTGCCCAATGATCAATCAAAGATTTTTACTGAAGACATATATTAAATTGCTCTGCACCAAAGAATAAAAGGGGAACTATTATCTTTGTCTGCACCAAGGTAAGATCTGTTTCTTGAATAACGGATTGTAGCAATCTCCACAGAGGTTCCCCTCACTGGCCATGGATTACATGCTACAGGTTATAACCATCCCACCGGTTTCCACCTATTTTAGCTAAGAGATGAAGTGATGTTTCGTTTCTCCTTTCCTCTAATAATTTATGATTTATGAAGAATATTTTACAATTAATAGAACTAATATGAATTCTGTGGACTTACTGTTATGGTAACACAAGGTTCGCCTTGATGTAGAAATCTCTTCTGGGAAGTGAGGGAGCACTGTAGAGGGCTCATATTGTGTTGGAACAGTCATGGTCTGATGATTAGAGATAGAGAATTACGCATTGGGAGAAGAGGTGTTTATGATCACAGATCTCTGGGGTCTTCATCATAATATTTCCTAAAAATACCTCTTTCAAAGACTATTTTTTCTTTCCATAAATGATAAATGTTTAAAATATATATTTACTTGGTCACTGACCATCCATGTTACAACAAATCTTTCAATAATATGTTTTTTTCCAGTGCCAAAACTTGTGATGTTGGTGCTACTAAACACCTTCAGTACCTTTCATTTCCTGCCACCTGCAAAAATTTTCGGATGACTCAGTTATTGTCGGTTCCATCAACGAGGGCAATGATGAGGAGTACAGAAATACTATTAGCGCCTTCGTTAAATGGAGTGAAAGCAACAATCTAGTGATCAATGTTGAAAAAACAAAGGAGATGGTCATCGACCTAAAGAGGAACAAAATGGTTGCAATACAATTAGGATAAATGGGCGAGAAATAGATCAAGTCAACACCTACAAGTACCTGGGGGTGCACATTCATGACAGGCTTGAATGGAGGACCAATATCGACTGGTTATGTGGAAAATCCATGACCTTGTTGAGGAAACTAAGGTCATTCCAAATCTTCACCCTAATAATAAAAATATTTTACCAAACAATAATGGCGAGCATATTGTTCTATGCAGTTGTCTTTTGGGGAGGAGGCTTAAACAGTAGAGAAAAGAACTGACTCAACAAGGTCATCCGGAGAGCCCAGAGCACTACTGGGAAGATGCTGCATCCGCTAGAGGAAGTCTGGCAAACCAGATGCCTTAGGAAATTTTATGCCATTGTGAAAAACGGCAGCCACCCACTACACAAAACATTACTACAGCAACGGAGCAACAAAAGTTATCGCTACTTCCAGGTGTATTGCCGTACCACGAGGTTCCACAACTCCTTCATGTGTAACGCTGGTCATGCCTTGCTGGAGTAATGATGCACATAACAATTTTGCAACTGGATTAATAAAGTTTTATTCTATTCTATTCATCAAGGGATCCCACTTTTGGATGTGCTGGGGCTCTGCATAACCGTTTTTTCATGGCTAGAACACGCCCCAATTGAGTTTGATGGGAAATACATTATTTGAATGGCCGCATTTCCCACCACATCGTATTTGAGCCCTTAGACTGTGCCGCAATTATAAAGCATGTCATTGCCAATAGCAGTCAATTATGGTGGCATATGGGTGACATACGGGTGTCACTGTATTTGTACCCAATAAATGGCTACAAATATAGAACTGAAAAATGCATATGGTCTAGAGATGAGCGAACATGCTCGTCCGAGCTTGATGCTCGTTCGAGCATTAGCGTACTCGAAACTGCTCGTTGCTCGGACGGAATCCTTTACGTCGCCCGCGTCGAGAAAGGCAGCTCCCCGCCGTTTTGCTTTTTGGCGGCCAGAAACAGAGCCAATCACAAGCCAGGAGACTCTGCACTTCACCCAGCATGACGTGGTACCCTTACACGTCGATAGCAGTGGTTGGCTGGCCAGATCAGGTGACCCTGGGATAGACTAGCCGCTGCCCGCGCTGCTCGGATCATTCTGTGTCTGGATGCCGCTAGGGAGAGAGCTGCTGCTGGTCAGGGAAAGCGTTAGGGTGTTCTATTAGCTTACTGTTAGGCAGGAGTGATTCTCAAAGAACCCAACAGCCCTTCTTAGGGCTACAATAACGTTCTACTTTTTTTATTTTAATTTGCATCTATTACCATTTTGTGAGGAATTAGCAGGGGGACTTGCTACCGTTGTGTTTAGCTCTTAGTGGCACACATATCCATAGCAAAGACCGAAGTGGGAAAATTCAGTAGGGGTTGGATTTCTATTAGGCAATAAAGGGCTAGGGGTAGAGAACGAGGGCGGGGACGTGGGCGTCCAACTACTGCAGGGGTCAGAGGCCGTGGTCCTGGGCGGGGTGAGACACCACCTTCTGATGAGGGAGCAGGGGAATGCCGCAGAGCTACACTCCCTAGTTTCATGTCTGAAGTTACTGGGACTCGTGGTAGAGCACTGTTGAGGCCAGAACAGTGCGAACAGGTGATGTCGTGGATTGCCGACAATGCTTCGAGCAATTTGTCCACCAGTCAGTCTTCCACGCAGTCCACCCATGTCACCGAAATCGGCACTCCTCCAGCTCCTGCACCTCAGCCTCCTCCCCCCCCAGTCTGCCCCCTCCCAGGAAAATTTGGCATTTGAACCGGCATACTCTGAGGAACTGTTTTCTGGACCCTTCCCACAGTCACAAACCACTTGTCCGGTTGCTGATGAGCAATTTTCCGATGCCCAGGTTTTCCACCAGTCACAGTCTGTGGCTCGGCAGACTGACACATGTGCCATGCCTGGCCCATGTGTTAAATCTCATAGTTCAGCGTTTCCTCAAGACATACCCCAATCTGTCTGATTTGCTCACGAAGGTGCGCCGCATCTGTGCGCATTTCAGGAAGTCCAGCACAGATGCTGCCACTCTCAGGGCAGCGCAGCGCCGCCTCCAACTGCCCGCTCACCGACTGTTGTGCGACGTGCCCACGAGGTGGAATTCAACACTGACCATGTTATCCAGAGTTTACCAGCAGCGCCGAGCCATTGTAGACTGCCAGATGTCAACTTCCACCAGAACTGGTAGTCAGGTCAGTCAGCTTCCTCAAGTCTACAATGAGGAGTGGACGTGGATGTCTGATATCTGTCAGGTGCTGAGTAACTTTGAGGAGTCAACACAGATGGTCAGTGGCGATGCCGCCATCATCAGCCTCACCATCCCGCTGCTTGGCCTGTTGAAAAACTCTCTGGTCAGCATGAAGTCGGAAGCTTTGCGCTCGTCACAAGAGACGGGGGAAGAATGTAAAGAGGTGTCCGACGATGAGGAGACACGGTTGTCAGACAGTGGTGAAGTTGTTGTCAGGGCAGGAAGTCCGAGGGGGGAGCAGACTGAGGGATCGGAGGATGATGAGGTGACAGACCCAAGCTGGGTTGAGAGGCCGGGTGAACACAGTGCTTCTGAGACGGAGGAGAGTCCTCGACCAGAACAGGTTGGAAGAGGCAGTGGTGGGGCCAGACGGAGAGGCAGGGCCAGAGCTGGTGCATCAGCGCCAAATGTGTCAACTAGTGAAGCTCCCGTGGAATTCAACACTGACCATGTTATCCAGAGTTTACCAGCAGCGCCGAGCCATTGTAGACTGCCAGATGTCAACTTCCACCAGAACTGGTAGTCAGGTCAGTCAGCTTCCTCAAGTCTACAATGAGGAGTGGACGTGGATGTCTGATATCTGTCAGGTGCTGAGTAACTTTGAGGAGTCAACACAGATGGTCAGTGGCGATGCCGCCATCATCAGCCTCACCATCCCGCTGCTTGGCCTGTTGAAAAACTCTCTGGTCAGCATGAAGTCGGAAGCTTTGCGCTCGTCACAAGAGCCATTGTAGACTGCCAGATGTCAACTTCCACCAGAACTGGTAGTCAGGTCAGTCAGCTTCCTCAAGTCTACAATGAGGAGTGGACGTGGATGTCTGATATCTGTCAGGTGCTGAGTAACTTTGAGGAGTCAACACAGATGGTCAGTGGCGATGCCGCCATCATCAGCCTCACCATCCCGCTGCTTGGCCTGTTGAAAAACTCTCTGGTCAGCATGAAGTCGGAAGCTTTGCGCTCGTCACAAGAGACAGGGGAAGAATATTCCCTTGTTGATAGCCAAAGCACCCTCAGGTCTGTTTCTCAGCGCATATCGGAGGAGGTGGAGGTGGAGGAGGATTTTAAACAATTTTTGGGAGTGCCACATACAGGCACTCAATCTATTCAATTTTTCTGGAGGGCCACCTACCTGCTCCTCTGGTTTGAAAACTTTTTGGGACTGCCACATACAGGCACTCAATCTATTCTATTTTTCTGGAGGGCCACCTACCTGCTCCTCTGGTTTGAAAACTTTTTGGGACTGCCACATACAGGCACTCAATCTATTCAATTTTTCTGGAGGGCCACCTACCTGCTCCTCTGGTTTGAAAAATTTTTGGGACTGTTTTTTAGCTTTGGGTTCTTTAAACCTTAAAAGTACCCAAACTTTTGAATACATTTCTTGATATCAGAAAATACAATAAATGTGTGATATCAGTAAAATAAGTAACACGCTATTTTTTGGGGTCCAAATTTGGGTATCAATTTTGGGTAATTTTGGGTGCTAGTTTGGGTATCAATATACCCCTCTTTCTAATTCACATTTTAAATATTTTTCTTAATATATTGCTGGTGAGTAGAGATGAGCAGGCACTGAAATGCTTGGAGTGCTCGTTACTGTGTAGAACTTTCCATGCTCGAGTGCTCGTCTCGAATAACGAGCCCATTGAAGTCAATGGAGACTTGGCATTTTCAAGGGGACCAAGGCTCTCTGCCAGGGAAGCTTGGCCAAACACCTGGGAACCTCAGAAAAGGATGGAAACACCACGGAAAATGGAACAGGAAACAGCAGGGGCAGCATGCATGGATGCCTCTGAGGCTGCTTATCGCACCATTAATGCCAAAATTAGGGCAACAGCATGGCCGACAGAGTGACCGAGTGAGCAGAAGCATCTAAAACAATGCAATTGACCCTGACACTATAGAAGGATCGTAGAACAAATCAATGCAAAGAATCAGACAGCCACCACAGAAGATGATTGCTATGGCTAGTTTCTAACCTACACTGACACACACAAAAGGATTTTGTGCTGGACTGAGTCTATCACTTTAAAAAACTCTAATGTAGCCCTATAAGGGCTGTTGGGTTCTTGGAGAATTACTCCTGCCTAACAGTAATCTCTAAACACCCTAACCGTTTCCCTGACCAGCAGCAGCTCTATCCCCAACGGCATCCAGACAGAGAATGTCCGAGCAGTCGCGGCAGGGGCTAGTATATTCTAGGGTCACCTGATCAGGTCAACCAACCACTGCTATCGACATGTAATGTACCACGTCATGTGGGTGTAATGCAGAGTCTCCTGGCTTTTGATTGGCTCTGTTTCTGGGCCGCCAAAATCTGGAACGCCGTGGATGCCTTTTCTCCAATCGGGCAAAATAACTCGTCCGAAGCACTGAGCAATATGCTCGCCTCGTCTCTACTGGTGAGGCCTTCAATTTTTTATGGATGTTACATAAATTTTTGCAGCAGTAAGAACAACTATGTGGACATAAGAAATGCCGGTAGAATTTTACATGCACTTTTTTACAGATGGAATAGGAAAACTACACCTCTTTTTGCTCCTTGAAGGCAGCTTCCTTGTCATCGCGCATGACCTTCAGAAATCCTATCGACAGGATGCAGGATTAAAAACCAACTGTAGACGCGCTGTTTCGACCTATTCCTTCTGAATAATATAGAGAGCTGTTTTTTTTAATTGGCAAACTCTCCATAAGAGATCAACTTACTTCTGCTTTTTTTAAAAAAACAACTGCTTGAATATGGAGAAAGGCGGGGAGAAAGAGACACAGGAACCTATATGTACATATAACAAATATAACAGAGTTTACTTTATCAGCGCAGTCTTGATTTATGCACTATTGTCAAAATTTTTTGTCGCGCCTTAGTAAGGAGCTGCCTGTTTAGTGATTTTCATTCATAAGGCTGTGGCATATTGTTAATTACATAAAAAGCTAACACCACTCCAGTAGTATTACCAAGATTAGCAAGCAATAGCAATGGGAACCAGAGAGTCGATACATTAAGGACTAGAGATGAGCGAGCACTAAAATGCTCGGGTGCTCTTTATTCCGAGACTAACTTTTCCAGATGCTCGGTGCCCCTCGTCTCGAATCACGCGCCCCATTGAAGTCAATGGGATACCCGAGCATTTTTCAAAGGGACCATGTGTTCATGAATAAATGTGTTATTTTATTGAAAGAATGTCTCTGATAAGTTAGGCAGATGTCAGCAAACTCTGCAATCTATCTTCACTGTTCCGCGCGATATTATCCTCCCGACACGTGTATCAGATGATGAAGAACAGTGAAGGAATAGAATAAAAACAGTTGAACACAAAGGATCATTTAGTGAAAAAACCAGTGAAAAAACCAGGTGAAGAATAGAATTACAGCATGTTCGGCACATCTGCTTACTTGTCGACTCGGCGTGATACGAACTGTCCCCGGGATCCGCTCCTCTCTTTCACTGAAGGTCTCCCCCCGTGCTGCCCCGTGTCTCCCCCGTGCTGCCCGTGTCTCCCCGTAGCTGCCGATATCCTCCCCCGCGCCTGACTGATTGTCTCCCCCGCGCTGCTGATGTTCCCCACTGCCCGCGATGTCTCCCCCGTGCTGCCGCATGGTCCTCCCGATGCCTGCTTGATGTCGTCATCCAGCTGCTTGATGTCTCCTCTGCTGCCGTCCGCGCGAATATCTTAACTCCGACAAGTACCCGCGAAGATAGTGCCAACATCTGTAATGCTATTCTTCACTGGTGTTCTCAACTGTCTTTTTCACTTAATGATCTGTGTCTCACTGTGTTCCTGTTTTTATTCTAGTTTTCATTGTTTCACATAGTGTTTTTAATTAACATGCTCGATCTCGAGCAGCGGGAAATCACTCGCCCGGAGCAAACGAGCCGTTCGAGTACCTTAATACTCGATACGAGCATCAAGCTCGGACTGAGCTATACTCGCTCATCTCTATATAGACCCAAAACAATGTGTTGCAGAAAATAAAAATCTGACCACCATAAATCTGAAAGATTAACTTTGTGCAAAAATCTGGAAGCGTATAAAATAAAAAACAAAAACAATCAATATTTTAACACAAGGCAATGAAATAAGGAAAAAAACAACCAACATCTCACTGGCTCACTACCCCAGCGCTGCCAAGCTGCAGTGCTTACACTAAGCCGCTCGTTGTCGCACATACCTTGTTCATTCCTGTTATAGTTATTAATCAATGTAGTGCCATATGAGCACCAATTTTTTTGCAAGTTATGACAAATTTAGTGGAACAAGGCCTTTCCACTACCAGTACTATTTTTGGCCAGATGTTATGTTGATTTAAGTCCATTTATAATCAGAAGTACCATGTAATCCCTGACCCATTTTACGGGCCAATAGTCTGTTTTTCAGTTTCTCCAGAACACATTTTCACCGGTTGGAGTTTCTGCGAATCAATCTTTATGAAATCCATCCCCTAATAACACCAGCATGCAGATTGAACATGGAGTTTCTGTAGACTGTATATGATAGGATTTCTCATGGGGACGATAGTTGTGTATATTATGTTAAAGACAGAATCTAGAAGGTCAGAGTACGTGGGATCAAATATCCTATCAGCCCTGCCGATATAAATAGATATGACAGTGACATGGGAGGAGCAGGTGGAGAAGGATTTTTTTCGCTTTCTTTGTTTTCATCTTGAAGATGTCAGATAAATTTTAACATAGAGACTACAGTGCCCATCAATGGAATAAACGCAAATACCAGAGTCTCACACACCATTTACTACATTAAACATTTGTGGGTTGACATGTGGTCTGTGTTAGTGACTTGGGATCACAGAAGAACTGGTGGATGATGTTGGAGTGACAGGAGGACATGTATAAAACAAATGTTAAAAACATTGAAGAGTTTATAAACGCCACGGCCAAATCCGAATAGTTATCAGGTACAATTTCTGACACTCATGATAGATGATAATGTAAGGGGAGGCAGATAGCAAAATATCGTCATAAGCCATAACGAAGAGAAGTATTTCTTCTGCACCCCAACTGACAAAGAAGGAAAACAACTGGTATAACATTGTCGGAGGAAAAATATGATTCCGGATAATAACATGTGCAGAAATTTAGGAACCGTGACGATGTATAAAAATATATCTACATTGGATAAATTACAGATAAAGATACATTGTTTATGTAACTGAACTCCAGACATATGACTGTGATAATGGAGGAATTAATAAGAACTCCCACCACATATATCAGGAAGAAGAAGCCGTGATGAAGGGTTAACTCCTCGTCTCTCAGAAAATGCCAAGAGGTAAAAATATTGAACAGAAGTCTCGTTCATCATTACTCGTGATAATTTTTCTTAAAGCAAAAGTAAAAATCTAACTGTATATTAATATCACAATGTATACTATTACATGACTATCATAAACAAGTGTTTGGAAGAAAGAAGAAGAGATCTAAGCAATGAAAACTGATTCTAGGGGATCATTCGGGTATTTTAAAATATAAGTCACCGTGATGGATTTTCCATGATACTGCATATCCCATCCTGCTCACACAGTGGTGAGAAGTAGGTCCCTTTAAAAAGTTTTATTAAGAAGAATCATTTTTTAAGAAGTTTTTTATTTTAGTCGGTTTTAAAGAGTTCAAATTTAGTCTTGGATTCACTCATTCACTTCATCTGTAGCAAATAATTTGTGACATTTACCACACAAGTCTCGAATGGAATGTAGACATTAACAACTCATAGACCACATTTACGATCTGTTCAAAGCCAATTGATAGACGCCCTACAAAGTCCATAAAAAATTGGTGCAAGAAGCCTGAGTAATGATTGATAGTCGCCTTCCCCATTGAGTTTAAACTATAAACCTAGTAGCCTAGGTCAAATGTTCGGCTGTGTATCCATAACAGAGGTCTTGCACAATGATCAAATCAGTGAAAAGGAAAATTCAACCCCAACCTAATTGAAATGGTAAAGCAGGCCATCGTAAGACGACAAAAAACACAGAAACGAGGCTACAAGGATAAGAATTTTTTCTCTAAATCCTATCTCGTTGCTAGACGCTGTCTAAGATGTTAAGCATGTTAGAACACAAGAAGTGCACTGGTGTGGATGCACAATTGTAGATTTTTGCCTATTAGCAAAGACTCCATTGAATTCAGTTAATTAAATCTACGTAAATTAAACTCAAATTTTGATCCACAGTTTTAAATTACGGTTAAAAAAAGTGCCGCACTTGCATTGTTCTAGAAAGGTAAGGTGGGATTTCCGACTAATCCAGTGTGATTTTCTCTGATGTTGATGTGTTTATACATTGTGATTTTGTTGATCATTTTTGGAGTAATGTATCATTAACTTTACATACACCTTTTGGAATTCTCATATTATCACATATATTGCTTTTTGAGATACGATCTTTCATATATTTAGTATATGAAAAAATGCAAACAATAGAACAATAAGTAATTGTCATTGTAACAACGAAGAAGGGTCCCTCTACTGGACCTGAAAACGTTCTTGCAATTTGTATGGAATTCTTATTTTATGGTAAAATCAGGTTTTCTATACTGAAGACTATCAAATTGCCCGGCATCAAGAATAAAGGGGGAACCATTTCCCAACATGTAAATCTGCTTATTGAATACGGATTGTTAGCATCGCCACTGAGGTTCATTCGCACTGGCCATGATTACACACTACAGGTTTATAACCACGGGTTGTGCTGGACTCACATTATAAGTTTCAGAGAGCCATTAACTGCCGGTTTCCACCTATTGTAGCTAAAAGATCTGCACATGAAGTGATGTTTCTTTTCCTTTCTTCACAATTTTTTATGATTTATGAAGAATATTTGCAATAACAGATCTAATATGATCTTGTGGACTTTACTGGTTTATGGTAAAACAAGGTTCGCTTGATGTAGAAATCTCTTCTGGGAAGTGAGGGAGCACGAGAGGGCTTATATTGTGTGGAAACCAGTCATGTCCGATGATATAGAGTAGAAAATTACCAATTGCGGAGAAAGAGGGTTTTGATCAACCCGGTCCTGGGGTCTCATCATAATGTTTCCTAAAAATAATCTTCGAAAGACTATATCTCTTTCCATAAATAATTTAAGATTTTGTTAAAAAATAGAATATATTTCCCCTTGTCACTGACATCCATGTTACAACAATCATTTCAATAGATAATTTTTTCCAGTGTCGCGAAACTTGTGATGCGTGCCTACTAGATTTGGAAAACACCCTTCCGTACCTTCCATCAGAGGATCCCATTTTGGATTTGCTGTGGGCCCTGCACTATTCCCAATCATGGCTTTCCCTAAGACCGCAGCAGTAACCATAATTCTAGGTGGCAAAACACGTTTTCATTGTCATTGCTAGCAAACGACCGTTGATTTTGAGAGGAGAAATACAGTACAATGGCTGACCCAGCTGTATGGATGGGGAAAGTGTCAATAAAAGTTCCTGTCTGTACCAAAAAATCCACCCACAGTAGGACCTGCTTTATATTTTGTCTGCCATATGTAACATGTACAACCGTGGCCTCACCACACTGTGACCATGCATAATAGATGTCAATGGCCCTTGACTTACCGTAAATAGTGTGGCTAGTTTCCAAGCCCAAATACAATTGTGTTCATATGAGGACTAAGCACAAGATTGTGTCCTCGTCTATCATAGCCATATGTTTTAGTAAGAGGGGTTGATTACATGTAAAAGCAAGGACCACTGGTATAGTAGTAGTAAAATAGGTTCCCACCATTGGTGCATAGATAAGCTGTTCAAATGGAGGCAAAGAAGGATGACAATGGGACATCGTTCCAACGTAATCAGGCACATGAAAATGCTCGAAAAGTCTAGGGAAGTCATATGGGAGGGTGAATTTTTGTAAATATTTTGTTATAAACTTTACTTTAGTAATGTTTTTTAGTGGTCTTGGTAATTTCCATTGACCCAGGGGCACAGGTAATAGGGAGTTGGTGTCCCCCAACTGCTTATAACCACGGGCAACTTGATATAAAGGTGTAAGAAGAAGCGGGTAATAGACCCATGTCTCCCTAACTGTTTTGGCTACCCCCAAGTTGTTGTTAAGTGACCCTGTCTCTACACAGATCTGTAACACAACTACCACAAGTTATCTAGTTTCACTCTGGGTAGTTCTGGTGTAGGTCATAGTTCACCCTTGGCAGGTTAAGAGACCTAATTAACAGCACAGAGTCAAAGCACAGTAATATTATATACACAAATAACACATTTTACATCATGATAATAAAGGAAGAAAAAGAGTACAATATAAATCATAAACTACACGATCGACTGGTTATCCTGGCGATCGCAGCATCCAGTCAAATACTGATGATTTAAGTGTTGTCTGATATATTTTAAACCGTGTGGAACATATGAGCCGAGGCGCTCAGGCTTATGCCCGAGCACCTCTAGCTCTATGGCCAAATATTTATTTGCACCCTGTTATTTTTATTGTAGTCCCCCATACTCATTCAGACTGCCGGTGACATACCCAGCAGTCTGTAAGTCTCGGGAACCCCAGGAGACTTCTCCGGAGTACATTGCATGATTTATAACATGTGGCAGATTTACTTACCTGTCCATTCGGATCCAGTGGGCGTTGCTCTGCTCGTGGATTCGGGTCCGCCGGGATTCATAAGGTAGTTTCCTCCGCCTCACCAGGTGGCTTGTGCTGCCTGAAAAGCTATGAACTTCACTCAAGTGTCACCGAGCTGGACCAGTGAAGTAAGCCGCTCCTCAGCAGCACATTTCCTTTTAAATGCCGGCGTTTTTTTCCGAATACGTGGGTTTTCATTCGGCCACGCACCCCCCGATTTCCGTTGGCGGCTGGCCGTGCGCAACAGCGCACAATCCGATCGAGTTCGCCAAAATCCCGGGGCTAAGACAGGGAAAATCGGCGCAGAATCGGAAAATATTGGGTAACACGTACGTCGCGAATCGGGCCGTTAGTAAATGACCCCCATTATTATAACATTTCAATACTTAAGAAAACATTTTCACATCTGGGCATTTGGAAACATTTTTTTTTTTCGTTTTGGGTTCTTTAAACTTAAAAGTACCCAAACTTTTGAATAAATTTTTTGATATCAGAAATACATTAATGGGGTGATATCAGTAAAATCAGTTACAACGCTAAAAATTTTTGGGAGATCCAGCAGAGTACTGGTGGTAATTCAGGACATTATAAAGATTTTTTTAATAATTGCTGGGTGAGGCCTGCTAAAATTTATGTGTGTTACATAATTCTGCGAGTAAGACAACTGTTATTAATGGACAAAAATGTGCCCTCAAGGCCATGTATTATGTAGTGGTTATGGTAATCGGATATTGGAGACTTTGCAATGCATTTGGGTAAGAGAGGTTCTAAGAGTTTTAAAAAAAATGTACATGTGCCAGGCCTATATAAAAGTATAAAAATGGGGACATAGAAAACTGCCGGACGATTGTTACATCAATTAGATGAAATTAAGAAAATACTACACCCTTCTTGGCTTCTTGTAAGGAAGCTCCTGTCATCACCTATGACCTCAGAAAGCAGCTTTACATAGTGATTTTCTGCTTAATGACTCCTGCGTGACATTGTGCATGTAAACTACTACTGCAGGTCTGTCACTTCAACGGTCTTCCGTAACTTGAAAATATTCTCTTGGACCTACCATTCAGCGTTTAGAGAATATTGTGACTATCACATGATCTTGTAATGAGTTATCTCTTAGGCAACATTAACCAGGTTTCTATCTTATTTGCTTTCAGTGGGTGATGGAAGAGCAGAATTGACACAAACTGCTTGTATGGAAGAAAGGCAATGGGGAGAAGAAGACACAGAAAACATATTACTGTCTTTATAACAAATATGATTTTACAGCTGCACTCTTGATTATGCAATTTGTCAAAATGTTTGTAGCGCTGATCCTGATACGTGATTCCACTGTGGCAATAGTGGCAAGTACATAAAAAAGGCCAACACCCAACTCCAGTTAGCATTAGCAAGAGGAACCAGGTACTAGGAGAGTCAGCATTAGAATTAGGGAACCTCACATTGGGTGTAGTAACATTAAAGGCCTGGAAAGTTTTAAAACTGTAGTTGTCCGCGCTTTGAGCTGCTGAGATTTCTTGTATCTGCATTGTTTTGAAATATTTAGGGTCCCTCCCTTCCCCTCTATAAAAGTGATCAGAAGTCCAGGCAACACGAGGAAAAGGAAAAAGTACATGAGTTTTTGTGTTTTGCTAAATTGGTTATATATTGTCTAGCAACTCAGTCCTGGACCATAACCAGATGGTGGAGAATGGATTGGACCCATTCTCTTTTTGATTTTCACTCTGGTGGCATTTGGATGCCACGAATATCATTAGGGGGAATAGTGGGACTCACCAATAAATCAGTAAAAACATTGGTTGCAAAAAACAAAAGCTGGCCCTCCATAATCTGAGGAAATTAACTTTGTGCAAAGAATCATGGATAGAGTAAAAATAAAACAAAAACAATTCAATCATAATACACAAGACCTTAAAATGTCAAGGTTCGAGGCAGTGGACTCCCTAGACCACACGGGAGATGGTAAGAAGCTTACACCTGGGACATCAGAGTCTAAGTGGGCACCTGGTTCTTCACCAGGCCTGACCGCAAGTGGGATGGACTTGCTGCTGTCAGGTGCCAAAGATGGCTCCAAAGGTGGGTAGTGGCGCCAAGTTAAGGTGCAGATTCCACCAGCATCTCGGTGTCCTCAACTTCTTCTTCGTTCTGCGTGTAGACAAGTCGGTGACGGAGTCAGTTGCAGTAACTGCCGCAGGCCGAGTGGTGCTGGACATAGGTTTACTTGCCAAGTGGTTCTCTTGATGAAGCAAGCCAATCTGGGGACTGATGGGTGACAACAAGGAAGGATAGTCTAGTACACGGAAGCGGCACCTCAGCCAGTTGAGGTTACCAATTCAGGAGGACTCATAGTAGACAGGCTGGGTTGTGTTAGGGCTTTGCGGCAAAGATGCAGAGGTCAGAGTTCAGAGTCCAGGGTCCCAACACTGAGATAAGAGAGGACAGAAAAAGGAATGGCACGGAAGAACGGGGACCAGGGAATGGAAAAAAGGCAGCTTTCTCTGTGGCCTCAAGCTATAAGATTTCCGGAGGACCCCCGCATCAATGCGGCAAGTTCCTGCGACTTTCCAGTAAACACCTGTCTTGTTACCAGCAGCCAGAACCAGGCTCAGAACTTCGAGATTGCAGCTAAATCTGTTACCTCGGACCTTGGTGCCACCGTGGCTAGTTTCGCCACCCCCCCAACCTGTGGAACGACCAGGTGGGACAACCCTTCCATAGCAAAGTCCATCCCGCTTTGCGGTGGGATCTGGTGAAGAACCAGGTGCTATTTTTTAGACGCCAGTCGTCGGTGTCAGCTAATACGCATCTCCCGTGGTGTGTCAAGGGGGTGCAGTGGGGTCACTGACTGACCCCAAACCTTGACAGTTAGATCCAGCAGTGAATGAATGGGAACACCAGCCTTTATGGAATGGCAGAAGTACTAGTATCCCATCTGCTGGCCCTTTAAACCTTCGAGTGACAGTCAAGGCAGGACCAACGCGGTAGCGGTGGCACGCCCGCATCCTAGCCGGGCATGGTAGCAGCAAATCTCACTTTGCTCATACCCCCCCAGTTGCCTGCAAGGCTGGAGTGCTTCCATTAAGCCGCCGGTCGCCAGATCTTTGTTCATTCACCGTGTTATAGTTATTCTCAATGTAGTGCGCCAATAGGAGCACAGATTTTTTCTTGGACGTTATGTAAATTTAGTGAGACAAGGCCTTTCTGTTTTTGTGATTTACAGTCCAGCATACACTATTGTGGCCAGATGTTATGTTGATTTAAGAGAGTTAGAAGCCATTGCTAATCAGAAGTACAAAGCACTAACCTGTTAAACTCTGTAAGCACCTGACAACAATTTTTTAGGTGCCAAAAGTCTTGTTTTTCAGTGTCTCAGTCAGACACCAATTGTCACATGGCGGACGGTGTCTGGAGTCAAATCTTTATGAAACCCATCCCTGTCACTAGCCCCAGCCAATGCTAGTATTGACCTTTTGAATTCGTAGACTTATATAATAGGTTCATCATGGGACGATAGTTGTGGTATATTATGTTTAGACAGTCTAGAAGTCAGAGTACGGTGAGGAGGATCAAAATCCGTATAAACCCTACCCACCATAATAATAGAGATGACAGTGACAGGGAGGAGCAGGTTTGGAGAAGGATTTTTTTCGACTTTCCCTTTGTCTTATATTGAAGATGTCAGATAAATTTTAACATAGGAGACAAGTTGCCCCATCAATGGAATAAAACGCAAATACCAGAATCTCACAAAATTACTAAAATACACATTTCTGAGGTTGTACATGTGCTCTGGGTAGTGACTTGGCATCACATAAGAACTGTGGATGATGTTGGAATGACAGGGACATGTATAAAACAAATGTTAAAACCAATGTAAGCGTTTAGTTATAAACGCCACTTGCCAAATCACAGATTAATTTCGGATACAATTTTGACACTCCTGAACGATGGGAATAGAGGGGTTACAGATAGCGAAATATCGTGTCATGAGAGCCATAACGAAGAGAGAATTTCTTCTGCACCCCCAACTGTGGACAAAGAAGGACAACTGCGTATAACATTGTGCGGAGGAAACAAATGATCCCCGGATAATAACACTTTGCAATAATTTAGGAAACCGTGACGGATGTATAAATATATCTACAATGGATAAATTACAGATAAAAGAGAGTACAATTGGTTTTATGTAACTGAACCTCCAGCATATGACTTGATAATGGAGAGAATTTAATAAGAACTCCCACCACATATATCGGAAGAAGAAAGCCGTTGATGAAGGGGTTTACTCCTCGTCTCTCCAGTTAAAATGGCAGAATGTAGAAATATTTAACAAGTCCTGTTCTTCACTTACTTGTGATAATTTCTCTTAAAGAATATGTAAAAAGTAACGGATTTATTAATATCACCAATATATATTACAAGACTTGTCAATAAGGCGGAGATATTTTTGGCAAATTAATAAAGAAGGAAAGAGTCTAAAGATGAATAAAATGCATTGGGGGCTTATTAACAGTTTAATTTTTTTTAAGGTTTGTTTCAAAGAGTTGCAATTTAGACTGGGGGATTCACTCCATTCTCTTCACTCTTGTAGCCTAATTTTTGACCTTTACACAAAGTCTAAAATGAAATGGTGGACTTAACACTACATAGACCACATTTAAGGAGCTGCTCAACGCCACATTGAATAGATCCGACATACAAAGCCCCAGGTCTATAAAATAATTGGTGCAAGAAGCCTAACTAAGATAGTTACTCCCCGTCCCTATTGCGTTAACATAACTCCTCTGTTATTTAAGTATTCTAGGGTCAAATTGTAGGACTGTGGATCCCATAAACAAGGTCTTGCGCAATGATCACATCAAAGTTTTTTACTGAGACATATTTAAATTGCTCTGCAACCAAAATAAAGTGGGACCTATTATCTTTGTCGCACCACGGTAAGATCTTGTTTCTTGAATAACGGATTTTGGTACCAATCTCACAGAGGTTCCCTCCCGCACTGGTGCCATGGATTACAGCTACAGGTTATAACCATCCCACGTTTCCACTATTTTAAGCTAGAGAGAAGTGATGATGTTTTGTTTTCCTCTTTACTCTTAATATTTTTTGGTTTATGAAGAATATTTTTATTCAATTAAATAGAACTAATATGAAATTCTGTGACTTACTGTTAGTAACAAAAGGTTCGCCTTGATGTAGAATTCTCTTCTGGGAAGTGAGGGGCACTGTAGAGGCTCATATTGTGTCTTGATATCAGAAAATACAATAAATGTGTGATATCAGTAAAATAAGTAACACGCTAATTTTTGGGGATCCAAAATTTTGGGTATCTAATTTTGGGTAATTTTGGGTGCTAGTTTGGGTATCAATATACCCCTCTTTCTAATTCAGACATTTTAAAGTATTTTTCTTAATATATTGCTGGTGAGTAGAGATGAGCGAGCACTGAAATGCTTGAGTGCTCGTTACTCCTTGTGTAGAACTTTCCATGCTCGAGTGCTCGTCTCGAATAACGAGCCCATTGAAGTCAATGGAGACTTGGCATTTTTGAAGGGGACCAAGGCTCTCTCCAGGGAAGCTTGGCCAAACACCTGGGAACCTCAGAAAAGGATGGAAACACCACGGAAAATGGACAGGAAACAGCAGGGGCAGCATGCATGGATGCCTCTGAGGCTGCTTATCGCACCCATTAATGCCAAAATTAGGGCAACAGCCTGGCCGACAGAGTGACCGAGTGAGGAGATAGCATCTAAACACATCAATTTGACCCTGACACTATAGAAGGATCGTAGAACAAATCAATGCAAAGAATCAGACAGCCCCACAGAAGATGATTGCTATGGCTAGTTCTACCTACACTGACACACACAAAAGGATTTTGTGCTGTGACTGAGTCTATCACTTTAAAAACTCTAATGTAGCCCTATAAGGGCTGTTGGGTTCTTGGAGAATTACTCCTGCCTAACAGTAATCTACTAGAACACCCTAACCGTTTCCCTGACCAGCAGCAGCTCTATCCCAACGCATCCAGACAGAGAATGGTCCGAGCAGCGCGGCAGGGGCTAGTATATTCTAGGGTCACCTGATCAGGTCAACCAACCACTGCTATCGACATGTAATGTACCACGTCATGCTGGGTGTAATGCAGAGTCTCCTGGCTTTTGATTGGCTCTGTTTCTGGCCGCCAAAATCTGGAAACGCCGTGGATCCTTTTTTCTAATCGGGCAAAATACTCGTCCGAAGCACTGAGCAGTATGCTCGCCTCGTCTCTACTGGTGAGGCCTTCGAATTTTTTATGGATGTACATAAATTTTTGCAGCAGTTAAGAACAACTATGTGGACATAAGAAATGCCGGTAGAATTTTTACAATGCACTTTTTTACAGATGGAATAGGCAAAACTACACCTCTTTTTGCTCCTTGTAAGCAGCTTCCTTGTCATCGCGCATGACCTTCAGAAATCCTATCGACAGGATGCAGGATTAAAACCCAACTGTAGACGCGCTGTTTCGACCTATTCCTTCTGAATAATATAGAGAGCTGTTTTTTTTAATTGGCAAACTCTCCATAAGAGATCACTTACTTCTGCTTTTTTCTAAAAAAACAACTGCTTGAATATGGAAGAAAGGCAGGGGAGAAAGAAGACACAGGAACCTATATGTACATTATAACAAATATAACAGAGTTTACTTTATCAGCTGCAGTCTTGATTTATGCAATATTGTCAAAATTTTTGTCGCGCCTTAGTAAGGAGCTGCCTGTTTAGTGATTTTCATTCATAAGGCTGTGGCATATTGTTAATTACATAAAAAGCTAACACCACTCCAGTAGTATTAGCCAAGATTAGCAAGCAATAGCAATGGGAACCAGAGAGTCGATACATTAAGGACTAGAGATGAGCGAGCACTAAAATGCTCGGGTGCTCTTTATTCCGAGACTAACTTTTCCAGATGCTCGGTGCCCCTCGTCTCGAATCACGCGCCCCATTGAAGTCAATGGGATACCCGAGCATTTTTCAAAGGGACCATGTGTTCATGAATAAATGTGTTATTTTATTGAAAAAGAATGTCTTCTGATAAAGTTGGCAGATGTCAGCAAACTTCTGCAATCTATTCTTCACTGTTCCGCGCGTATATTATCCTCCCGACACGATTATCAATGATGAAGAACAGTGAAGGAATAGAATAAAAACAGTGAACACATAGCGATCATTTAGTGAAAAAAGCGCAGTGAAAAAACCAGTGAAGAATAGATTACAGATGTCGGCACATCTGCTTACTTTCGACCGGCGTGATAGATCCTGTCCCCGGGATCCGCTCCTCTTCTTTCACGAAGTCTCCCCGTGCTGCCCGATGTCTCCCCCGTGCTGCCCGTGTCTCCCCCGTGCTAGCCGAGTTACCTCCCCCGCGCCTGACTGATTGTCTCCCCCGCGCTGCTGATGTTCCCCACTCGCCCGCGATAGTCTCCCCCGTGCTGCCGATGTCCTCCCGATGCCTGCTTGATGTCGTCCCATCTGCTTGATGTCTCCTCTGGGCTGCCGTCCGCGCGAATATCTTAACTTCGACAAGTACCAGCAGACTTGCCAACATCTGTAATGCTATTCTTCACTGGTGTCTCTTCAACTGTCTTTTTCACTTAAATGATCTGTGTCTCACTGTGTTCACTGTTTTTATTCTAATCTTCATTGTCCTTCACTAGTGTTTTTTAATTAATGCTGATCCGCGCAGGGAAATACTCCGCCCGGCAGCAAACGACGCCGTTCGAGTACCTTAATACTCGATACAGCATCAAGCTCGGACTGAGTAATACTCGCTCATCTCTATAAGACCTCACAAACAATTGTTGAGAAAATAAAAATCTGACCACATAAATCTGAAGATTAACTTTGTGCAAAAATCATGGAAGCGTATAAAATAAAAACAAAAACAATCATATTTTAACACAAGGCATGAAATAAGGGAAAAAAAACAACCAACATCTCACTGGCTCACTACCCCAGCGCTGCAAGGCTGCAGTGCTTACACTAAGCCGCCGTGTCGCACATACCTTTGTCATTCACTGTTATAGTTATTAATCAATGTAGTGCCAATATGAGCACCAATTTTTTTGCAAGTTATGACAATTTAGTGGAACAAGGCCTTTCCACTACCAGTACTATTTTTGGCCAGATGTTATGTTGATTTAAGTCCATTTATAATCAGAAGTACATGTAATCCTGACACCATTCTTACGGGCCAATAGTCTTGTTTTTCAGTTTCTCCAGAACACATTTTCACCGGTGGACGTTTCTGGAATCAATCTTTATGAAATCCATCCCCTTAATAACACCAGCAATGCAGATTGAACATGGAGTTCTGTAGACTGATATGATAGGATTTCTCATGGGGACGATAGTTGTGTATATTATGTTAAAGACAGAATCTAGAAGGTCAGAGTACGTGGGATCAAATATCCTATCAGCCCTGCCGATATAAATAGATATGACAGTGACATGGGAGGAGCAGGTGGAGAAGGATTTTTTTCGCTTTCTTTGTTTTCATCTTGAAGATGTCAGATAAATTTTAACATAGAGACTACAGTGCCCATCAATGGAATAAACGCAAATACCAGAGTCTCACACACCATTTACTACATTAAACATTTGTGTGGTTGACATGTGGTCTGTGTTAGTGACTTGGGATCACAGAAGAACTGGTGGATGATGTTGGAGTGACAGGAGGACATGTATAAAACAAATGTTAAAAACATTGAGAGTTTATAAACGCCACGGCCAAATCCGAATAGTTATCAGGTACAATTTCTGACACTCATGATAGATGATAATGTAAGGGGAGGCAGATAGCAAAATATCGTCATAAGCCATAACGAAGAGAAGTATTTCTTCTGCACCCCAACTGACAAAGAAGGAAAACAACTGGTATAACATTGTCGGAGGAAAAAATATGATTCCGGATAATAACATGTGCAGAAATTTAGGAACCGTGACGATGTATAAAAATATATCTACATTGGATAAATTACAGATAAAGATACATTGTTTATGTAACTGAACTCCAGACATATGACTGTGATAATGGAGGAATTAATAAGAACTCCCACCACATATATCAGGAAGAAGAAGCCGTGATGAAGGGTTAACTCCTCGTCTCTCAGAAAATGCCAAGAGGTAAAAATATTGAACAGAAGTCTCGTTCATCATTACTCGTGATAATTTTTCTTAAAGCAAAAGTAAAAATCTAACTGTATTATTAATATCACAATGAATACTATTACATGAACTATCATAAACAGAGTGTTTGCAAGTTAAAAGAAGAAGAATCTAAGCATGAAAACTGATTCTAGTGGGATCATGGGGTATTTTAAAATATAAGTCACCTGATGGATTTTCTCCTGATACTGCATATCCCATCCTGCTACACCAGTGTGTGAGAAGTAGGTCCCTTTAAAAAGTTTTAATATAAGAAGAGATCAAATTTTTTAAGAGTTTTTTATTTTTAGTCGGTTTTAAAGAGTTGCAAATTTATCTTGGATTCACTCCATTCCACTTCATCTTGTAGCAAATAATTTGTGACACTTTACCACAAAGTCTCAATGGAATGTAGAACATTAACAACTCATAGACCACATTTAACGATCTGTTCAAAGCCACATTGATAGAGACTACAAAGTCTAAAAAATTGGTGCAAGAGCCTGAGTAATGATTGATAGTCGCCTTCCCCATTGAGTTAAACTATAAACCAGTAGTCCTAGGTCAAATGTTCGGCTGTATCCATAACAGAGGTCTTGCACAATGATCAAAGCAGTGAAAAGAAAAATTCATACCCCAACCTAATTGAAATGGTAAAGCAGGACCATGTAAGAGACTGAAAAAAACACTGAAACGAAGGCTACAAGGATAAGAATTTTTTCTCTAAATCCTATCTCGTTGCTAGACGCTGTCTAGAGATGTTAAGCATGTTAGAACACAAGAAGTGGCACTGGTGTGGATGCACAATTGTAGAGTTTTTTGCTATTTAGACACAAGACTCCATTGAATTCAGTTAATAAATCACGTAAATTAAACTCAAATTTTGATCCTACAGTATTTAAATTAAACGGTTAAGAAAATTGGCAGCACTTGCATTTGTTCTAGAAAGGTAAAGGTGGGATTTCCGACTAATCCATGTGAATTTTCCTCCGATGTTGATGTGTTTATACATTTGTGATTTTAGTTGATCATTTTTGGAGTAATGTATCATTACATTTCACAATCACTTTGGGAATTCTCATATTATCACATATATTGCTTTTTGAGATACGATTCTGTTCATAAGTTGTTAAGAAAAATGCAAACAATAGAACAATAAGTAATTGTCAATTGTAACAACGAAGAAGGGTCCCTCTACTGGACCTGAAACGTTCTTGTCAATCTTGTATGGAATTCTTATTTTATGAGTATTAAATCAAGGTTTTTATACTGAAGACTATCAAATTGCCCGGCATCAAGAATAAAGGGGGAACCATTGCCCAACATGTAAATCGTGTTATTGAATACGGATTGTTAGCATTCGCCATGAGGTTCATTCGCACTGGCCATGATTACAACTAAGGTTATAACCACGGTTGTGCTGGACTCACATTATAAGTAGAGAGCCATTACTGCCGGTTTCCACCTATTGTAGCTAAAGATCTGCACATGAAGTGATTTTCTTCTTTCCTTTCTTCACATGTTTTTATGATTTAGAAGAATATTTGCAATAACAGATCTAATATGAATCTTGGGGACTTACTGTTATGGTAAACACAAGGTTCGCCTTGATGTAGAAATCTCTCTCTGGAAAGTGAGGGGCACGGAGAGGTCTTATATTGTGGTGGAACCAGTCATGTGTCCTGATGATATAAGATAGAAAATTACCAATTGGAGAAAGAGGGTTTATGGATCAACCGGTCTCTGGGGTCTCATCATAATGTTTCCTAAAAATCATCTTCGAAAGACTATATCTCTTCCATAAATAATTTTAAGATTGTTAAAAAAAAATAGAATAATTACTCCTTGTCACTGACAATCAGTTACAACAAAATCATTTCAATGAGATAATTTTTTCCAGTGTACGAAACTTTGTGATGCGTTGCTACTAGATTTGGAAAACACCTTCGTACCTTCCTCAGGGATCCCATTTTGATTTGCTGTGGCCCTGCACTATTCCCTAATCAGGCTTTCCCTAAGACCGCATGCAGTAACCATAATTTAGGTGGCAAGAACCGTTTTACATTGTCATTGCTAGCATACGACCGTTGATTTTGATGAGGAGAAATACAGTACAATGGCTGACCAGTGTATGGATGTGGAAAGTGTCAATAAAAGTTCCTGTCTGTACCAAAAATCCAGCCCACAGTAGGACCTGCTTTATATTTTGTCTGCCATATGTCAACATGTACAACCGTGGCCTCACCACACTGTGACCATGCATAATAGATGTCAATGGCCCTTGACTTACCGTAAATAGTGTGGCTAGTTTCCAAGCCCAAATACAATTGTGTTCATATGAGGACTAAGCACAAGATTGTGTCCTCGTCTATCATAGCCATATGTTTTAGTTAAGAGGGGTTGATTACATGTAAAAGCAAGGACCACTGGTATAGTAGTAGTAAAATAGGTTCCCACCATTGGTGCATAGATAAGCTGTTCAAATGGAGGCAAAGAAGGATGACAATGGGACATCGTTCCAACGTAATCAGGCACATGAAAATGCTCGAAAAGTCTAGGGAAGTCATATGGGAGGGTGAATTTTTGTAAATATTTTGTTATAAACTTTACTTTAGTAATGTTTTTTAGTGGTCTTGGTAATTTCCATTGACCAGGGGACAGGTAATAGGGAGTTGGTGTCCCCCAAACTGCTTATAACCACGGCAACTTGATATAAAGGTGTAAGAAGAAGCGGGTAATAGACCCATGTCTCCCTAACTGTTTTGGCTACCCCCAAGTTGTTGTTAAGTGACCCTGTCTCTACACAGATCTGTAACACAACTACCACAAGTTATCTAGTTTCACTCTGGGTAGTTCTGGTGTAGGTCATAGTTCACCCTTGGCAGGTTAAGAGACCTAATTAACAGCACAGAGTCAAAGCACAGTAATATTATATACACAAATAACACATTTTACATCATGATAATAAAGGAAGAAAAAGAGTACAATATAAATCATAAACATACACGATCGACTGGTTATCCTGGCGATCGCAGCATCCAGTCAAATACTGATGATTTAAGTGTTGTCTGATATATTTTAAACCGTTGGAACATAATGAGCCGAAGGCGCTCAGGTTATGCACCGGACCTCTAGCTCTATGGCCAAATATTTATTTGCACCCTGTTAATTTTTATTGTAGGCCCCCATTCATTCAGACTGCCGGTGACATACCCAGCAGTCTGTAAGCTCTCGGGAACCCAGGAGACTTCTCCGGAGTACATTGCATGATTTATAACATTGGCAGATTTACTTACCCTGGTCCATCGACGATCAGTGGTGCGTTGCTCTCTGTGGATTCGGGTCCGCCGGGATTCATAAGGTAGTTTCCTCCGCCTTCCCCAAGGTGGCCGTGCTGCGCTGAAAAGCATATGAACTCACTCAAGTGTCACCGAGCTGGACCAGTGAAGTAAGCGCGTCTCAGAGCAGCACATTTTCCTTTTTAATGCGGCGTTTTTTTCCGAATACTGGGTTTTCATTCGGCCACGCACCCCCCGATTTCCGTTTTGCGGCTGTGCCTGCGCCAAAGCGCACAATCACGACTCGAGTGTCGCCAAAATCCCGGGGCTAAACAGTGGAAAATCGGCGCAGGAATCGGAAATATTGCGGGTAAACGTACGTCGCGAATCGGCCCGTTAGTAAATGACCACCCATATTATAACATTTTCAAACTTAAGAAAACATTTTCCATCTGGGCACTTTGGAAACATTTTTTTTTTCGTTTTGGGTTCTTTAAACATAAAAGTACCCAAACTTTTGAATAAATTTTTTGATATCAGAAAATACATATAATGGGGTGAATCAGTAAATCAGTACAACGCTAAAATTTTTGGAGATCCAGCAGCAGTATTGTGGTAATTCAGACATTATAAAGATTTTTTTCTAATAATTGCTGGGTGAGGCCTGCCTAAAATTTTATGTGTGTTACATAAATCTGTCAGCAGTAAGACAACTGTTATTTAATGGAAGAAAATGTGCCCTCAAGTGCCATGTATTATGTATGGTTATGGTAATGGATATGGAGACTTTGCAATGCATTTGGGTAGTATGAGATGATGTTCTAAGAGTTTTAAAAAAAATGTGACATGCTGCCAGTCTATATAAAAGTATAAAAAGTGGGGAATAGAAAATGCCGGAAAGATTGTACATGCAAAGATGAAATTAAGAAAATATACTAACCCTTCTTGGCTTCTCTGTAAGGAAGCTCCCTTGTCATCACCTATGACCTCAGAAAGCGCCTTTGACATATTGATTTTCGCTTATGACTCCTGCCGTGAGCATTGTGCATGTAAATACTACTGAGGTCTGTCAACTTTTCAAACGGTCTTCCGTAACTTGAAAATATTCTCTTGGGACCTACCATTCAGTGTTTAGAGAATATTGACTATCACATGACTCTTGTAATGAGTTATTCTTAGGCAAATTAACAGGTTTCTAATCTTGATTTGCTTTCAGTGGGTATGGAAGAGCAGAATTGACACAACTGCTTGAATATGGAAGAAAGGCAATGGGGAGAAAGAGACACAGAAACATATTACTGGTCTTTATAACAAATATGATTTTACAGCTGCCTCTTGATTGTATGCAATTTGTCAAATGTTTGTAGCGCTGACCTGATCGTGATTTCCACTGTGGCTAGTGGCAACTACATAAAAAAAGGCAACACCCAACTCCAGTTAGCATTAGACAAGAGAACCCAGGGTACTAGGAGAGTCCATTAGAATTAGGGACCTCACATGGGTAGTCAACAAGTAAAGGCCTGGAAAGTTTAAAACTGTTAGTTGTCGGCTTCGAGTGCTGAGATTTCTTGTATCTGCATTTGTTTTGAAATATTTAGGGTCCCCCCTTCCCCTCTATAAAGTGATCAGAGTCCAGGCAACCGAGGAAAAGGAAAAAAAGTACATGAGTTTTTGTGTTTGCTAGAATACTGGTTATATATTGTCTAGCAACTCAGTCCTGACCATAACCAGATGGTGGAGATGGATTGGACCCATTCTTTTTTTGATTTTCCCTCTGTGGCATTTGAGATGCCACGAATATCTTGAGGGGGAATAGTGGGACATCACCAATTAAATCAGTAAAAACACTTGGTTGCAAAAAACAAAAAGCTGGCCCTCCATATCTGAGTGAAATTAACTTGTGCAAAGAATCATGGAAGAGTAAAAATAAAACAAAAACACAATTCAATCATAATAACACAAGACACTTAAAATTGTCAAGGTTCGAGGGCAGTGGACTCCCTAGACCACACGGGAGAGTAAGATAGCTTACACCTGGGACCAGAGTCTAAGTGGGCACCTGTCTCACCAGAGCCGAGCCGCACAGTGGGATTGGACTTGCGCTGCAGGTGCCAAACGATGGTCCAAATGTGGTAGTGGCAGCCAAGTTCAAGTGCAGGATTCGCACCAGCAGTCTCGGTGTCCTCAACTTCTTCTTCGCTGGCTGTAGACAGTCGGGTGACTGGAGTAGTTGCAGTAAATGCCGCGGCGAGATGGTGCTGGACATGAGGTTTTGGCCAAGTGGTTCTCTTGATTGAAGCAAGCAATCTGCGTGGGACTGACTGGGTGACAACAAGGAGGATAGTCTAGTATATGGAAGCGGCACCTCAGCCAGTGTGAGGTTACCAATTCAGATGAGGATCATAGTAGACAGGCTGGGTCGTGGTTAGGGCTTGCGGCAAAGATGCAGAGGTTTCAGAGTTCAGAGTCCAGGTCCCAAACAGCGAGATAAGGCAGAGAGACAGAAAAAAGGAAATGGCACGGAAAAACGGGGACCAGGGAATGGAAAAAAAGGCAGCTTTCTCTGTGGCCATACAAGCTATAAGATATCCGGCAGGACCCCGAATCATGCGGCAGTTCCTGCGCTTCTCCAGTAACACCTGTCTTGTCACCAGCAGCCAGAACCAAGCTTCAGTATTCGAGATTGCAGCTAATCTGTACCTCGGACCTTGGCTGCCACCGTGGGCTAGTTTTCGCACCCCCTGTGGAACGACCAGGTGGGAACCCTTCCATAGCAAGTCCATCCCGCTTTGCGGTGGGCTCTGGTAAGAACCAGGTGCTAATTTTAGACTCCAGTACAGGTCAGGTGTCAGCTAATACGCATCTCCGTGGTGTGTCAAGGGGGGCAGTGGGGTCACTGACTGACCCCAAACCTTGACAGTTAGATCCAGCAGTGAATGAATGGGAACAGCCAGCCTTTATGGAATGGCAGAAGTTACTAGTATCCCATCTGCTGGCCCTTTAAACCTTCGAGTGACAGTCAAGGCAGGCCTCCGCGGTAGCGGTGGCACGCCGCATTCCTAGCCGGGCATGGAGCAGCAAATCCTCACTTGCTCATACCCCCCAGTGCCTGCAAGGCTGGAGTGCTTCCATTAAGCCGCCGTGTCGCCCAGATTTTGTTCATTCACCTGTTATAGTTATTCATCAATGTAGTGCCAATAGGCACAGATTTTCTTGGACGTTATGTAAATTTAGTGAGACAAGGCCTTTCTGTTTTTGTGATTTACAGTCCAGCCTACACTATTGTGGCCAGAGTGTTATGTGATTTAAGTAGAGTTGAAGCCATTTGCTATGCAGAAGTACAAAGCACTAACTGTTAAGCTCTGTAAGCACCTGACACATTTTTTTAGGTGCCAAAAGTCTTGTTTTTCAGTGTTGCTCAGACACCAATTGTCACCTGGCGGACGGTGTCTGGAGTCAAATCTTTATGAAAACCCATTCCCTTCACTAGCCCCAGCCAATGTATATTGAACCTTTTGAATTCTGAGAACTTATATAATAGGATTCATCATGGGACAATAGTTGTGTGATATTATGTTTAAGACAGATCTAGAAGGTCAGAGTACGGTGAGGAGATCAAATCATCCATTAAACCCTACTCCACATAATAAATAGAGATGACAGTGCAGGGAGGAGCAGGTTGGAGAAGGATTTTTTTCGACTTTCCTTTGTCTTATATAAGATTGTCAGTAACACTTTTAACATAGAGACAAGTGCCCCATCAATGGAATAAAACGCAAATACCAGAATTCACACAAATTGTACTAAAATACAACATTTCTGAGGTTTGTACCATGTGTCTGGGTTAGTGACTTGGCATCACATAAGAACTGTGGATGATGTTGGAATGACAGGGGACATGTAAAAACAAATGTTAAAAACAATGAAGGTTTAGTTATAAACGCCACTCTGCCAAATCCAGATTAATTCATCGATTACAATTTACTGACACTCCTGAGTACGATGGTAATAGGGGTTTACAGATAGCGAAATATCGTGTCATGAGAGCCATAACGAAGAAGAATTCTTTCTGCACCCCCAACTGTGACAAAAGAAGGACAACTGCGATATAACATTGTGCGGAGGAAACAAGATGATTCCCCGGATAATAACACATTTGCAATAATTTTAGGAACCGGACGGATGTATAAATATATCTACATGGATAAATTACAGATAAAGAGAGACATTGGTTTATGTAACTGAACCTCCAGACATATGACTTGATAATGGGAGAATTTAATAAGAACTCCCACCACAATATATCAGGAAGAAGAAAGCCGTGATGAAGGGGTTTACTCCTCGGCTCTCCAGTAAAATGGCAGAATGAGAAATATTTAACAGAGTCTGTTCTTCTTACTTGTGATAATTTCATTTAAAGAATATTGTAAAAAGTTAACGGTATTATTAATATCCCAATAGATATTACAAGACTTGTCAATAAGCATGAGATATTTTTGGCAAAAATTATGAAAGAAGGAAAGAGTCTAAGATGAATAAAATGCATGGGGGCTATTACAGTTTAATTTTTTTAAGGTTTGGTTTCAAAGAGTTGCAAATTTAGACTTGGGGGATTCACTCCATTCTCTTCACTCTTGTAGCACTAATTTTTGACCTTTACACAAGTCTAAAAATGAATGGGGACATTAACAACTACATAGACCACATTTAACGGACTGCTCAACGCCACATTGAAGATCCGACATACAAAAGCCCCAGGTCTATAAAATAATTGGTGCAAGAAGCCTAACTAAGATAGTTACTACCCCGTCCCTATTGACGTTAAACATAAACTCTCTGTATATTTAAGTATTCTAGGGTCAAATTGTTAGACGTGGATCCCATAAACAAGGTCCTTGCCGCAAATGATCATTCAAAGTTTTTTACTGACGACATATATTAAAATTGCTTCTGCACCAAAAATAAAAGGGGAACCTATTATCTTTGTCTGCACCACCCAGGTAAGATCTGTTTCTTGAATAACGGATCTTGTAGCCAATCTCCACAGATGTTCCCCCGCACTGGTCCATGGATTACATGCTACAGGTTATAACCATCCACGTTTCCACTATTTTAGCTAGAGGAATGATGATGTTTGTTTTCCTCCTTTCCTTATATTTTATTGGTTATGAATAATATTTTTATTCAATTAAATAGAACTAATATGAAATTCTGTGACTTACTGTTATGGTCAAAAGTGTTCGCCTGATGTAGAATTCTCTTCTGGGAAGTGAGGGAGCACTGTAGAGGCTCATATTGTGTGTTCTTCTCTTTAACAATTCACCTTAATCTTCTTTAGTTGTGACAGAGCCCGAGCATGTCTTCAGGCTTCCCACCCTTATGACTCCGCTTTTCTACAACCCCTATGCATAACTAACAATTATTGGGAAGTATTCGAAAATTTGTGTATTGTTTGGTGATATTGCTCTGCACAAAAAGTGCGTTGGTTATACTCTGGTGTATGTGGTCCTCTAGGCTGTCTCTGCACTCCTGGTTGTATGTGGTACTCCTGGAGTCTCTAACTCCGGTTGTATTGTGTCCTCTCTGCCGTCTTATAACTCTGATTTTAGTTTGATACTTCTCGCTGTCTGTACACCCTGGTCTCAGTATGGTCGTCTCTATAGTCTCTATGTCCCATGTAATGCTCTCTGTAGTTCTCTAGACTTGTTCACAGTGCTGTACTCTCTGTAATCTATACTACTATTTCAATGTGATATGTTTTGAAGACTCTGCACTCTGTTGAATGTGATTCTTTGTAGTCTCCAAACTCTGACTTGCAGTACTCGTTATAATATTTCGTTCTCATGTGTGTCCATGTAGCCCCTACACTTTGGTCTCAATGTGATACTCTCTGAAGTCTCCTCACTGTGCTCTGATCTGGATGTGGTAGTAGTCTATCCTCTATACTCTGATCACAGGATGGTAGTCTCATTGTGACTACACTTCCATCTTAAGGGGGGGGGGGGGGTTGTGCCCTAAGTGGACAGCAATGCTCAAATCCCCTAATCCTACCCTAATCTGGTCATGTTTTCTACTGGTCTTTAATGTGTTGAAAGTACTGGAACATGACATCGGCAGTGGAGACCTGTATTCACAAAAAATTCACCATACCCAGCGTAGGATGACCCTAATTATGAAAAAATGATCCGTAGTTTCGTGAGCTGAAAATGTGGTTAGAAGGTTATATACACTTATTCACCTCTGAACATGTACTAACACACTGACACATAGAAAGAGATGATGAGATCCATGAGATGCCTATTGCACACAATGGCTCTTTTAGTCTCGCTACATGTCACTACACACACACATATAAGATCTGATGTGCCTGTCTTGTCCTCCCCAAAATAAAGAACCTCTATTGATCCTCTGCTTTGTTCGAATCAGTGGAACTGTGAACTCTGTCTTGGACTGCAGGGGGTGAGCTAGAGTGCCGAGAGAGAGGACAAGGTCCGGAAGCTTAGGCAAGTAGCAGCCAACCTAAAGTAGAAGCTCAGGGTGGGTCCAGGGGGCACTGAAATTGTGTACACCAGCGCTGTAGAGACGGGTTGGAATTATATCTGTGAATGCTGCTGCATTTTGTTATAAGATAGAGAATGTGTTATTGTTTATCCTGAGCACAGAAAGAACTTGTCTTCATGGTAATACCCCTTTACGGCTCTTTCACACACACAAAGGGCATATTTATTTTTGCTGAACCAGCTGAATGCATGGGGAAAAGTGTCAATCAAAGTTCTATTTGCACTTAGCCCACCGTAGGACCTGCTTTACATTTTGCTCTGTGGCATGCACATGTACACCGTGGCCTCAACTCGTGTGACAATGCATATGAAGTCAATGGAGCCGTGAGGAGTACAATATGGTGGCTGATTCAAGGCCAAAATACAGTTGTGTGCATAGTGGACTAAGCCGCATTGGTTCTCTCCTATCTAGCATATGTTTTGGAAAAGAGGGGTTGAGTAAATATAAAAGCAAGGACACAGGTATAGTAGTAGAAAATAGGTTCCCACCATTGTGAATGGAGAAGGTAAAGGGTAAAGAAGGATGACATGAAAATGGACACCATCCAATGTAATCGCACACGTTTGGAAAGTCTAGGGAAGGGTGGAATTTTGCAAAGTTTTTTTAAGTTATTCTTACTTGTGTTTTTAGTATTGAGTTTCTCGGGACACAAAGGGGTAAAGTAAGGGTTGGTGTTCCCCCAAATGCTGTAATCACAGGCAACTGATATAAAGAGGTTGTAAGAAGAAGTGGGTAATAGACCCACTGTTCCACCTAACTGTTTTGGCTACTCCCAAGGTTGTTGTATAAGTGACCCTGTCATCTACACAGATCTGTAACAACTACCACAACTTATCTAGCTTCTAGCTCTTGGGTAGTTCTGGTGTAGGTCCATAGTTCATCTTGGCCGGTTAAGAGACACAATTAACAGCACAGAGTCAAAAGCACGGTATATATAATATACACAGAATAACATATTTAGCATAATGAATAAAAGAAGAAAAAGAGTCAAATATAAATCATAAATTCACACGATCGACTGGTTAATCCTGGTGACGGGCACAAGTCAAAATACGTGATGATTTTACAGGTGTGCATCTGATATATCTTTAAAATATGTGTAACATATGAGCCGCAGGCGTCAGGCTTATGCCCCCGGAGTACCTCCTAGCTCTGATGGCCGAATATTTATTGCGCCCTGTATGTTTATTGTAGCCAGGTCTGCCACAATATCATTCAGACTGCCGGTGACTCACTGGCAGTCTGTAAGTCTTGCGACACACAAGGAGACTTTCCAATAGAGCCGGAGTGGGCTGCAGATTTAAACTTATATAACTTTTCAGACTAATAAACACATTTTGCAGTTGCAGTTGGAACATTTTTTTTAGCTTTGGGTTCTTAAACCTAAAGTCCACCCCACTTTTGATACATTTCTTGATATCTACAATAATGTGTGTATTCAGTAGTCAGTCCACGCTATTTTTGGGATCCCAAATTTTGGGTATCTAATTTGGGTCATTTTGGCGTAGTTGGGTATCATATACCCTCTCTAAATTCAGACATTTCAGTATTTTATACACTTAAATATATGCTGGTGAGTAGAGATGAGCGAGCACTGAAATGCTTGAGTGCTCGTTACTTGTGTAGAACTTTTCCCAATGCTCGAGTGCTCGTCTCGAATAACGAGCCCCATTGAAGTCAATGGGAGACTTGAGCATTTTTCAAGGGGACCAAGGCTCTGCACAGGGAAGCTTGGCCAAACACCTGGGAACCTCAGAAAAGGATGGAAACATGATGACCTTCTTGACGTAGTGGAAGTGTGTAAAGAGGTGTCCGACAATGAGGAGACACGGTTGTCAGACAGTGGGGAAGTTGTTGTCAGGGCAGGAAGTCCGAGGGGGGAGCAGACTGAGGGATCGGAGGATGATGAGGTGACAGACCCAAGCTGGGTTGAGAGGCCGGGGCGCATCTGTTTACATTCCCCTCACCCGCCATATCCCAAACTTATAAGAACGCTACTACACTTGATCTTATACAAAAGGTTCTTAGAAGTGCTGTTTGGGGAGTAGCCTAGAGACAGGGGCTTGGATTGGCGAAAGCTCGCCTGGCAGCGGAGCGCCAGCTCCATGCCAAGATCCAACTAACATAGTTTTAACTGCAGCACCTTTAATCTACTACTAGTTCACTGCCTCCATAATAATAATAATAATAATCTTTATTTATATAGCGTCATCATATTCTGTAGCGCTTTACAAATCATAGGAAACAAATACAAATGTAATGTAACAAATTGTCTCCATAGCAGCCTCCACACGTTGTCTCCATTGCTACCTCCAAAAGTCGTCCATATAGCTGCCTCCATACATCGTCCCTTTATCAAACGAGGTGTGTCAGGCAGAAATTTGGGTTGTTTTCATGGATTCCACATCAAAGTTGTTAACTTTGTCGCCACCCAGCTGTGTTATCCACAAAATATACTAATAAACTTTTATCATTTACCAATATTATTTCAGCGCTTCTTGTGCATCTGTTTACATTCCCCTCACCCGCCATATCCTAAACTTATAAGAACGCTACTACACTTGATCTTATACAAAAGGTTCTTAGAAGTGCTGTTTGGGGAGTAGCCTAGAGACAGGGGCTTGGATTGGCGAAAGCTCGCCTGGCAGCGGAGCGCCAACTCCATGCCAAGATCCAACTAACATAGTTTTAACTGCAGCACCTTTAATCTACTACTAGTTCACTGCCTCCATACATGGTCCCCTTTTATATTATTTGAGCGCTTCTTGCTCACCTCCTTTGGTTCCTCTCTGCCAAGATCCAACTAACATAGTTTTAACTGCAGCACCTTTAATCTACTACTAGTTCACTGCCTCCATAATAATAATAATAATAATAATCTTTATTTATATAGCGCCATCATATTCCGTAGCGCTTTACAAATCATAGGAAACAAATACAAATGTAATGTAACAGAGCACAATATTTGTATGGAACAACAGGAGTGAGGTCCCTGCTCGCCAGAGCTTACTCCTCCACAGATCCACAGCGTTAGCTCGACATACCCAAGACGCTGGAGCGGAACGGAAAATATAGTTGACCCACCGCACGACCAAGCCCTTAATGTCAACATCTCCAGATTGCTTAGGGCCTGGAGAGCGGCCCTAGTAGGCTAGTCGAGACCGAGGGCCTTTCTCAACCTCATGGTGGCGGCCGCCCCTCAGTAAGTAGGTCCCCCAGCCGCCGTAACTTTCCCGATGTGCCGTCCAGCCCTGACACCAGCACGTGTCAGACCACATCATCCGTGCCTTGACCAACGCGTTTCGACAAGGTCCACCTGACCACGGACACGTGGAGACGAGTGCTGCCGGGCAGGGCACTATTATCGCTGACGGCACAAATGGGTGAACTTGGTGGAGGCTGGGACGAGTCTTACCCATGCGGCATGGTCATATAATGCCGACGACGAGGATTGCGGGGGGGGGCCTACTCGGTCCCGGTCTCAAAGGCCTACGTGCCTCTCCTCCTCCCACCCTCCTCACTCCTCCTCCGAAACTACCATCCGTGGGGCATGGCGCATCAGTTGATTAGCCTCGCACAGCAGCAGTGCCGTCGCTAAGCGACAGAGGCGGCTGCTCAAACTGCTGAGGCTAGGCGATAAAGGCACACCGACAAGAGCATACAGGCAACACGGCGCAGCTGATGATGTGTGGCTGCACAACGATGAACCTGAAGCCAGCATGGTTTTTTGTGTGTGAAACGGCCGTAACATGGGTGGCGGATCTGCAACTCGCAGACTGCACAGTGCCATGCTGGCCCATTTGTTAAATCTGCTAGTTCAGCGTTTCCTCAAGGACATACCCCAATTGTTGATTTGCTCACGAAGAGGCGCCGCATCGTGCGCATTCAGGAAGTCCAGCACAGAATGCTGCCCCTCTCAGGGCCAGCGCAGCGACGCCCAAACTGCCCGCTCACCGACTGTTGTGCGACGTTGGCCCACGAGGTGGAATTCAACCATTTAACCATGTCGATCCAGAGTTTTACCAGCAGCGCAGAGAATTGTAGACTGCCAGATGTCAACTTCCACAGAAACTGGTATGTCGGTCAGTCAGCGGTGGAAGAGACGGGGGAAGAAGATTCCTTGTTGATAGCCCAGCACCCTGAGGTCTTGTTTTCAGCGCATATCGGAGGAGGGGAGGTGGCGGAGGATGAGGAGAGAGGAGGGAATGTTGGCGAGACAAAAGAGGGGTACAAATTGGAGTCCTTCACTGTTTCAGGGGATGGGCAGAAGACGAGAGGAGTTGGAGGAGTGGAGGAGAGAACATGGACAGTCAGGCAGTGAGGGGAGTGAATTCTTACGCGTTGTACTCTGGCCGCATTATGGCAGATTTAATGCTAGTGCCTATCCATGACCCTCGCGTTCAAGAATTATTCAAGCACGATTACGGGTATTATGACACTCTCCTGGACCCCCCCACGGTTACAAGCACAATCTTCCACTCTATCCTGGAGAGGGAAAGGAGGTGAGAATGCATGATACCAGCAGGCCCTGGTGCACAGGGAAACACTATTTCCCTTTCTGACAGAGCTGGCGGCAGAGTGCGTAGTCTGCAGGACAAAGTATCGAGGGAGGGAGTAGGGCGAGAAGGCAGTTGTCCCGCACTGGCAAGGTACGCTACAAGGTTTGCAGCTTTATGGTCACCCAAGCAAGACACTGTCACCTGTCCCAAGTTCTCGGCAGAGTATGGGCTGGATCTTTACAGAAGATGTGAGGGGAGTACGTAGCGGACCATACCACGTCTAAATGATACACGATCCCTACAATACTGGTTTCAAAGCTGGACATGTGCCGAACTGGGCTGTAACGCTTGGGAGGTTCTGCCTGCCATGCCGCTGGTGTTGTACCGAGCGGGTTTTAAGTGCAGCTTGGTGTGGCCTCATCACCGATAAGCGTAACGCTGTCGAACTGACAGGCTGACAGGCTGACGCTTGTAAGATGACTAAAAGCCTGGAGTTTCTATACAATTTCCAATCTCCACCAGGTGAAGGAAGCTCAACCTGAATAATTTATCCACTCTCCTACTCCTTCATTTTCTCCTTCTCCTCCTCGTACACTAAGCAGAGGAGGACACTGGCTATTTTTGACAGGGCCCACTGGCTCATAGACTATAGTACTTTATGCATTAATTTTTCTGGAGGGCCACCTACCGGTCCTCTGTTTTAAAACAATTTTTGGGAGTGCCACCTACAGGCACAATCTATTCAATTTTTCTGGAGGGCCACTACCTGATCCTCTGGTGAAAACTTTTTTGGACGGCCAATACAGGCACTCACTATAGTTCATTTTTCTGGAGGGCCACCGACCTGCCTCCTATGTTGAAAACTTTTTTGAATGCCACATTACGGCAATCAATCTATTTCATTTGTTGGAGGGCCACTACCTGTCCTTATGGTTTGAAATTTTTGGAACTGCCACATACAGCACTAAATATATTCAATTTTTGGAGGGCCACCTACCTGCTCTATGGTTGCAAAACTTTTTGGACTGCAACATCAGGCACTCAATCTATTCATTTTTCTGGAGGGCCACTACTGCTCCTCGGTTTGAAACACTGTTGGACTGCCAAATACAGGCATAACTATTCAAGTTTTCTGGAGGGCCAACCGACCTGCTCCTCTGGTTTGAAAACTTTTTTGGACTGCCACATACAGGCATCAATCTATTTCATTTTTCGGGAGGGCACCTACCTGATCCTCTGGTTTGAAACTTTTTTGGACTGCAAAATACAGGCTCAAATTATTTCATTTTTCTGGAGGGCCCCTACGCTACTCTGGTTTAAAACTTTTTGGAACTGCCACCTACAGGCACATCCAAATTAAATTGTCTCCATTGCAGCCTCACCGTTGTCTCATTGCTTCCCTCCAAAAGGCGTCCATATAGATGCATCCATACATCGTCACTTATCAAACGAGGGTTGTCAGGGCAGAACTTTGGGTGGTTGCATGATTCCACATCAAAGTTGTTAACTTTTGTCGCCACCCTGCTGTGGATCCACAAACATACTGCGCAAAATTTACCAGTTACGGAATTATTTCAGCGCTCTTGTGCATCTGAACTTCCCCTCACCGCCAATCCCAAACTTATAGAACGCTACTACACTTAAATGGTGCATGCGTGGGACCGAGAGTATGACCCTGGGGCTGGTCATACTACGGCCGCGCAGAGTATTGCGGGCCTACCTCGGTCCAGGTCTCAAGGCGCTCCTACTACTATACTCCTCCTCCTCCCACCCCTCCTCCACCTATCCCTCCTCTGAATTACCTCGTTGGAATGGCGCCAATAAGTCGGTTAGAGTAGGCCAGCAGCGTGCCGGCGCTAGCGACAGCAGGCCGTGCTGATGGAAACTGCTGAGCTAGGCGATATTAAAAGGGCACAAGCCCAAAGAGCATACAGCACACATAAAATTGTTAACTTTTCGCCACCCTGACTTGTGTAATCCACAAAATATATGGCAAACTTATCGCTACCAATATTATTTCAGCGCTTCGTGCGCATAATCGGTTTACATTCCCCCACCCGCCATATCCTAAACTGATAAGAACGCACTTACACTTGATCTTATTACAAACGGTCTTAGAAGTGCTGTTTGGGGAGTAGCCTAGAGGACAGGGATTGGATTGGGAAAGCTCGCTGGCGCGGAGCGCCAGCTCCATCCAAGATCCAACTAACATAGTTTTAACTGCAGCACCTTTAAATCTACTACTAGTTCACTGCCTCCCATTACATGGTCCCCTTATCAACGAGCGTGTCAGGCAGAATTTTGGGTTGTTTTAATGGCTCTCCATGTTAACTTGTCGCCACCATGCTGTTGTCATCCACAAAATATACTGGCAAACTTTTATCATGTACCGATATTATTTGAGCGCTTCTTGCTCACCTCTTTTGGTTCCTCTCTGCCACCCATTGGTTTGAAGCCTGAGTCCATTTAGGGTATGTCGCCATGCCACTCTCTAGCCTGCCGCTGCTGCCGCTGCCTCTGCATGCCGTCCCCTATAGTGTCAGGGTCAATTATTGGATGTTTTAGATGCTATCTAGCTTCATTCTGTCACTCTGTCATGGCCATGCTGTTGCCCATAATTTTGGCATAATGGTGCGAATTTTAAGAAAGCATCAGAGGACATCAGCATGCTGCCCATGATGTTTAATGTAAATTTAAGTGGTTTGTCCTCCTTTTCTGAGGTTTCCAGGTGTTTGGCCAAGCTTCCTGTGCAGAGCCTTGGTCCCCTTGAAAAATGCTCTAGTCTCCCATTGACTTCAATGGGGCTCGTTATTCGAGACGTGCACTCGAGCATCGGGAAAAGTTTGCCTCGAATAACGAGTACCCGAGCATTTTAGTGCTCGCTCATCTCTAATCACAACATCAAGTGGCTTAGACACCTTGATAAATCTGTCACACAGCCAATGGGACCTATTCTGATTTTTCAGTTTCAGTTTTTAACTGCATATTTTTTGAGTTCTATAACCTTTTTTTCTGTAAAGTTTTCTGCTTACAGGGTTGGATAAGGACATGTTTTCTACAAGACCAATTGCATTTACTAATGGCTGCATCTTACGTTCTGCACAATTTACAAACAAGCCAGGAAGAAATTCAATAGAATTGGAAAACAGCAGCTTAAACATTATTCCTTACCTTGTAAAAAAATACCCAATGCCTTCATTCTTCAGGTCACTACATTTATGGTTATGCCCAATTCATACAGTTGTGTTATGTCTATTACCTAAAAACTATTTTGAGGGGGCGTGGCCTGTGCACGGATGAGGACAGAGCTGTAAGCCTGCAGCACCTTTGTCTCACCTGCTAATTAGCTATATTAGCATACCTCCACTGGCCTGCTGATGGGCAAAAGTTGACAGAGAAGCCTCATGACACCTACTTCAGGTTATGGACTCTGGTGACAGGCAGTGGTGGAATGGAGCACTTCCTCTCACGCTCCACGACGTCAGCATGTGGGCCACCACCATCTCCCCTACCAAGGCGCCCGGCGCTCCAGCCTCTCCACAAGCCCTGCAGCAGAGCTCAAATGCCGCAAATAGACTCTGGAGACATGGCCCGCTCCAGCCTTTGTTCAGGAGACACACTTTGACCAGACAGGGACTTTTATATTTGTCTGCCACCATTCCTGCATGCCTATTTAGCCACCCAGGACCGCAAAAGGGGGGAATAGCAATATTGCTAACAAGAACCTGCCCCATTACAGTATCCTTGTCCCAATTAGATCCTCAGGGAGGATATGTAATTTTAGAGGGCTCCATGAGGGGACATCCCGTCATTCTATGCAACATTTATGCACCAGACTGTCTCTATCGGGCAACCCTACCTCTGGCGCCTTAGAGCACATGGCAAGGGAATCCTGTAAACTGATTAGGTCCCATTCCTTGTTTGATCTATGATGGGTGGATCACCCAGGCGATAGGTCCTTCTACTTTTTCTCGCACCCACATAGCTGTCACACATGTATTGACTATTGCAACTTCTCCACTCATCAGAGATTGGGTCGATATCTTAGTCAGACCATGCGCCCCTCTCAGTAGCCTTATCACAATCTCTATTGCCAACTAAACTATGCAGATGGAGGCTAAATGAATCCCTTATTAAAGACCCTACACTCCGTGAGAACCTTAGGACTGTGATGCATACCTTCTTCACGAGGGTCCATCTGTGTTCTCAGACATGGCTTTGTTGGAAGCTCATAAGGTAATGGTAAGAGGTGAGTTTATGGCCCTGTCCTCAGGAGTTAACTTAATCAGCCTACTACCAGAAACTAGCAGCGACAAAGCAACTTTGAGAGTGTTGATAGCTGTTTGGCATTTCTTCTTAGCCTAGATGTGGAGAAGGCCTTTGACAGGCTTTGACTGGTCTTTTATGTATGAGGCCTTGGAATCATACAGAATTACAGGTCGGTTTTTGACAGCTATATGAAGACTCTACAGTACATCTACGGCAGTAGTCTGCCTCCCACTTGCCATGTTCAACCCCCTGCCTATTCTAAATGGCACCAGACAGAGGTGCCCCCTTTCCCCACATATATTTTTCCTTTGCATCAAACAGCTGGTGGCCAAAATACAGATATGACAAGATATTAAGGGAGTTCAGGTTAGGGATAAGCAATTTAAAATCTCAATGTTTGCTGATGATATGCTGCTCACTCTAACCTCTCCACATACTTTCCTCCCAGTCTTGCATACAGTCATTCTGGAATATGGCAGCATGGCAAGCTACAAAGTCACAGAAAGTCAGTCGTGCTTGCCCCCAAAGCCCAGGGAGGCCTGTCAGTGCCGAATTTAACTTAACATTATTGGGCAATGCATTTGCGCTGCTTGCCATTTTGGAGTGTTTAAGCTGCCTACACAAAATTGGTTGAAATCAATGGCACTGGTTCACCCTAACACATACCTTTGGGGGCCTAACCTCCCCCCCCCCCCAAGCCTTCTACTGTATTACTGGGCCCTATGGCCTTTCCGCTGTCAGTATGTAAGAAGTGCTTCAATTTATCCTCCCAATGCTCTCCCAACATACCGGTAAGCCCAAAGGCACCTATGGTGCACAATTGGTCAAGGGCAGGGGTGTTTCATCTGGCAGATATGGTGGATCCCCTTACGTTAGAGTTGTGACAGTTTCTATACCTACAGCAACATTGCTGCCAGGTACAACATTTTGTTATGGAGCAATTTGGGTCTGTTGCAGTATCTAAGCCAACTGAATTTGAAAGACTGTGTAGAGGGGGCAACTCAGCAAAGCACACCATATCTTCAATTTATCAGATTCTATCCACCCTGCCAGAGGAATCTCCCTCCTTTCATAAATACATGGCGAAGTGGGAGTCGGCTCTTAATAGAACAATCACCCCTGACATGTGGCAGATTATATGAAATATAACCAGCAAATCATCTATTTGTACTACTTATAAAGAGACTCAATACAAGCTATTAATGCACTGATGCCACACTCCAGCACTAGTCTAGACATTTAACCCTACAATACCAGCTACCTGATGGAGGTGCTTACCAGTAGTAGGTATGTTATACCATATATTCTGGACCTGCCCACTTATTACCCCTTTCTGGGAGGAGGTAGCATCCCTCATGGGAGAATAGTTTGGTTCTAAGATACAGCTAGATTCCATCGTATATCTTCTTAATTTACCTCCAGCGAATGTGCAGAAGCATTTGGCTAAACTGTAGCGGCCAAATGCTTGATTGCTAGGGCCTGGAAAAAAATTGCTCCCCCATCCAAAATGGATCGGTTTGTCCGAATATAGGAGATTTACTCTTTGGAGCAGATGACTGCCTCCCTGAACTATACGATAGACACCTTTAGCAGAATCTGTAAACCATGGGATTCTTACTGCATTCGTGTTTCTTCAGGAAATGATCATAGCCTCCCTGGGATGGATAACCACATGCCTCTAATCTTAAAGCAGAGAGATAATTCCATAAAGCCTCTCTTGTCTCCTGTTAGTCTGTTATGTTATGTGTGATGTTATGTCTAGTCTTGTGTTAGATTTTATGTTCTCAAAGTAATATTTCTGTTCTACACCTCTGGACATAATCCTGTGGACTCCCCGCGACGGGTTAGAGTTCTTTCTTTCATGTTTATTTGTTGCCTCATGCAATGGATGCGCAAACACAACTGATGTAGCGCCATAAAAAATATACAACAGGCTAGTTTGTTGCTGGCCTTGGGCCTCCATCTTGGCCTTACAAAGCCTTATAATACAAAAATGAGATTGTATAAATGCTGAGATGTTCATATATTGTCCGTTGTGTCATGAGCCTTACTAATTATATCTTTTTTCTTTCTGTAGCAAGTTAAATATTATAATAATATTTAATACTTTTTGACATTAAATATATTATACATTTACAGTTTAAAAAAAAAAATATTTTGGACCAAACAATTCTTGCATCACAATTTCTATAACGGCAGTAGTTTATGTCATTCATTTTTTGGAGAAAATTTGGAGAGAAAAAATGTAACATTTCGTTTTTTCTGTTCATTTGTTATTACATAAGATTATTGTACTTATGTTTTAATAATATAGGCATTGTTGTAAGCTACATCAACTAATGGGTTTTAAAAAATTTTTTAAATCATCTTTGATTATATTTTGTAATTGATGGAAAAAATAGCTTTCTAATTTTATATATTCTTTTTAAAATAACAAACAAAAGTTCAAGGTGCATCGGTAAACATCCACCAAAATCGTTTTGGGAACAGTTTTAGGGTTGATGTTTACAGTTTACATATGGTGCACCTGGCACTTTTGATTGTTATCTGTTAAAATGATATAGTATCCTAAATACCCAGGATAGCGACGCTGCACATTTGTTTTCATCCCAAATCCTATGATGACGCCCCACTAGGTATAATTCTACAGCTACATTCATTTTAAAATGTTTTTTGTTTTTCTCTTACCCCACTTCATCTTTAAGGTGACAACATTTGAATTATAAAATTACAACAGATGTTGGTAATGAATTTAGAAATGAATTTTAAAAAGTCTCGTAATAAGTTAAGCGTTATAAAAATGTAGTGATGCCTGTGGAGTTAAAAATACTATGAAGAAAACTATACCTATGTTTTGACTAAAAACACTATCTACCTAATTGAACCATAGACACTTATCAAAGATCTCTGCGTGGATTTTGTAGTGTCCTGGGCTAGAGAGCACACCCTCATATGCTCTGTTTGAGTCTGTGATTGACTCCTAGCTGCCTCTTTGAGCTTGGGGTGTGTTACAGGTGCCTTTTGAAGTGACAGACCATTCAGCTAAGAAGGGCGTGCAGTATCCCCATTAATTCTCTATGGTGTGTTTAATCAGGGCTTTATATAAATTCTTCTGGCTCACTTGAGTTCTCCTGGCCTTAAATTCTGGTTACCTTGTCTTTAGCCTGTTTCTAAACTATTCTCTTGCTTACAAATGTTGTACCTCGCAGCCTTCTTGGTTGTTTGTTGACATTGTTTTTAAGTTGTCTGTCTTGTGTCTGTTTGTATTTCACTTACTAGTGCAGGGAACTTTCGCCCAGTTTCTCTACCTAAAATTTAACACAGGCCCTGGCAAGTAGGCAGAGAGAATCCCCCCCATCCCCCATGTCATTATAGAAATAGTGTATTTTAATAAAATAAGTAGTTGTGAAGCCTCTTACACCAGTATATAAATATTTAAATACTTGAAATGGTCACAGCAGAAATAGTTTGGCAGCATAGCATTGTTAAGTTTTTTTCTAAGTTTGCCTGTCACTTCATAATGCATTTTATAAACACAAGTGATATGAAAAGAAGGAAACATGCTGTATGAACAAAACAGCAATTCATCAGTAATTTGAACAATTCAATTGCTTCTAATTTGCCTGAAAGCAGTCTTGGTCTGAAATAAAATCTTTGTCACACAGCCAGCAAAGCAATAACTGAATCTATTGTCAAAACCAATTCATTTATTGGCTCATTCACAGGTAAGTGCTTAAAGTTCTAACAAGAGACTTGACGGTGTTGTTTCAAAAAGTTGCTTGTGGGTAATTTTGTTGGATTACATTTATCTTTCTGCTGATGTAATTTCAAATGATTTAAAGACTTGTTGATGCTTTTCTCTCTTGCATGAAAATAAGCATTTTCAAAATTTACATGTAGTATGAGTAGCTAAAGACCTGAGTAAAACTTACATAGGTACATAGTTACATTAGATTATGTTTAAAAAAAGACACATTTTCATCAAATTCAAGCAAGGAAGGAAAGGGATTGGATGAGGAAGGGATTCAAGGATAAAAGTCTATATAACATAACCATCAATGTTATTTAGGAGTAAAAAGCCATCTAGGCCCTTCTTAAAGCTCTCCGCTGTCGCTACTGTGACCAGCGCCTGAGGCAGGCTATTCCACAGATTGAGAGTTCTTATAGTAAAAATAGCCTTGTTGCCTCTGGTGATTAAACCTTGTTTTCTCCAGATGCAGATAATGCTCCATTTTCTTTTTATTTGTTTTAACATGAAACAACTTTCCACTATATTCAGTTCTTACCCTTAAAGACACAAGTAATATGAAATGAAATACCATTTGTTGAAATACTATATCTAGTCTGTTATTCAATTAAAAAAAATCAACTCCAAAGTGAAATGTAAATGAGCATAGAAGCATAATATTTTATGTGATATCAGTCACTTGCAGGTGCAGAAAGAGGAACATCATGTCAGATGTCCATATCTTGGGCCTTATAGTACAATATAAAAACAAATGTAACAAGTGATTATGATAATTCAGTGTTTTAGAGGACTAGAGGTGGTTATATACAAATTTATAGAACAATTTGAGCAAACTCAATTCAATCCAGATCGAAACCAAATCTATTGAAAAATTTGACAAAGCTTCCATGAATTGGATTATTCATGCTTTTCTAACTAGCACCAAGGACAGACAAAATGTGAAATATTTGTCAGTAATATAATTCTAGTGGCAAATGACCTATTACTAGTTGGTTCTGTGGATAACTATGTCCTTATAAAAGGTAATATTTACTTTCCATGTTTTCCCAAACTTCTACTCCATATTTCTCCCCTTTTTCTTATTCCTCTACAGTTTTCATAGTTTGTCTAATTACTATGGACAATGTAAATGACAATACAGTTCTGCAGAGATGACATGAAACATCAAAACAGTCTGCAGGTGTGTCTCGCCTGCATTATTTGTGTAACTGCTGGAATTGTCTCGTTATCAGTGATATATTTGTAAAGAGGCGCTTCCAAATAACTTAAAGATGAAGAAAAAATTGTCCATTGTTGAAAATTTTTATGTTTTTGTTTTCATTTCCCTGATTTGCCCCTCACCTTTAACTTCAAAATATTCTTCTTCGTTAAACACTCAGACAATCTATAAAATGAATAGCGCTGATTAGGTTGTTTTTAGGCCGACTGTTTCCTGTTCTTGATTATCACTTTGAAAAAAGCAAATAATGAGCTGGTAGTATATCATACACGTTGTTACATGGTAATTATTGAAATATTCTTTGTAGTGAGACATATTTCTAAACATTGCTGGTTCTTTTCTATATAAGAATAAGAAAATCAGGACAATAATGTAAATACTAGGCAGACTCATTTCCTACAATAATGAGAATGTATACTTTGTTCTTGCTCTATGTGTATAGATATTAATACTTTAAGGTTTAAGTATTTCAGTTGTATGCAGTCAGATAATCCTTGGAAGTTGTTGATTAGAGATGAGCGAACACTAAAATGCTCGGGTACTCGTTATTCGAGACGAACTTTTCCCGATCACAAAATATACTGGCAAACTTTTATCATGTACCGATATTATTTGAGTGCTTCTTGCTCACCTCCTTTGGTTCCTCTCTGCCACCCATTGGTTTGAAGCCTGAGTCCATTTAGGGTATGTCGCCATGACACTCTCTAGCCTGCTGCTGCTGCCTCTGCATGCCGTCCCCTATAGTGTCAGGGTCAATTATTGGATGTTTTAGATGCTATCTAGCTTCATTCCGTCACTCTGTCATGGCCATGCTGTTGCCCATAATTTTGGCATAATGGTGCGATTAAGCAGCCTCAGAGGCATCCATGCATGCTGCCCCTGCTGTTTCCTGTCCATTTCCGTGGTGTTTCCATCCTTTTCTGAGGTTCCCAGGTGTTTGGCCAAGCTTCCCTGTGCAGAGCCTTGGTCCCCTTGAAAAATGCTCGAGTCTCCCATTGACTTCAATGAGGCTCCTTATACGAGACGAGCACTCGAGCATCGGGAAAAGTTCATCTCGAATAACGAGTACCCGAGCATTTTAGTGCTCGCTCATCTCTAGTAATGTTCCATCACAGTGCAGAGTATGAATGAACAATGGCTAAAATGACAAGTTCAGGTTTACATATCTTGACATAAAATTAATGATTCTACTGATTATTGTAGCCTAGGGCAAAAGTACATTAAATTACCAACATCGAGAGGTCTGGGGCTCGTTATTCGAGACGAGCACTCGAGCATCGGGAAAAGTTTGCCTCGAATAACGAGTACCCGAGCATTTTAGTGCTCGCTCATCTCTAATGGTCACCAATGGGGCTGCCAAAGGTAATACAGGGGTTTATACTATTGATGCAGAGGCAGGATCAAAAATATTTATAGAAAGATTTTAGGAACACATGGAGGCCAAAAATGGTCTTGATTAGGGATAAACATAACCGGACTACAATGCAAAAAATTTGGCTTCTCGATTTGGTACCTCAGGCTGCATCTAACATTCCGGCACAGCAAGGGCCAGGCGATATTCCCTTGAATTGTCACTCCCTCAGCACGTCACAGGAAATTATGATGCTAGGGAAAATGGTGGTGTGCACAGGCCACCAGCATATAAAAGCTAGGGAAAATGGTGGTGTGCACAGGCCACCAGCATATAAAATAAAATACCACTGGCAGCCTTGAGGATTAACAGTGATTGCAGGTGTTAAATAGGGATGAGAGGATCCATGCCATTAAATGGCGCCATCAAAGCTGACGGCAGCATATAAGAGGTTAACACCTGTGATTGGTACCGGCATTGTTCATGGGTGTTATCGACAGGTCAACATGGGGAGAGAAAAAGAACTGAACCACACATCCACTCATCACACAGTGATCTACTGCCGCTACATCTACATCATATAACAAACTTGGGGTTCCTAGTTACATTTTGATCAAATTGTATAAGCCTCTAACCACGTCACGGTGACCTCGTTGTGGTGGGTCCCTACGCTATTGTGAGCGGTATCACATGGCACCCACTGCCACCGCAGCACAGCACAGGCAGGGACCAAGACCTGGTTGCCCCCTGGCACCTGTACTGCTGGGCATAGCCCCCATGACTCCAGGCCCTGGGTCCCCACCAGCATGCACCGCAGAAGCAGCGGATGCCATGCAATACCACACCATGTGAACAGGAAAAAAAAAGCTCACCATGTGTGAACAGGTGTTGAATCCTCACTGTTCTATGTGGTCTCAGACACTAGCTGAGAGGAAGTAGGCGGCCTCTGTATGCAGTCTCGTGGTAATTTAAAAGCACCTGGTTCGAATGGGGCAGAGTGTTGGTACCAGACAAAAAACAAAATAAATGAAGGGATAGAATATACTAAACCAACATGGGGAGAGAAAAAGAACTGGATAGCACATGCACACATCACACAATGATCTACTGCCTCTAGACTACATCATATAACAAACTCGAGGTTCTTAGTTACATTTTGATCAAATTGTATAAGCCTGTAACCACGTCACGGTGACCTCATTGTAGTATTGTAGTGGGTCGCTTACATTACAGACAGGTATTTGGGTTCAGGTACCCAAACCAAACTTTTGTTTGAGGTTCAGCCGAATTATTCAAACCTGAACCTGAGAGTATTCGCTTATTACTAATCTTGATGAGTCTTTAAGGTGCAGGAAGCCCGAAAAATAGCCCCTTTTTTTCTAAGATTGACCAATATTACCTTATTAACTTAATTTTGGGGATAGGTATATAAAATATAACTTTTAATAAATACAAGTTAAAAAGTTTCAAAACATAAACCAACAAATTATCTCATATCACACTTCATCTCAGTACAGTATATAAAATGTTTAGATCTCACCCATCCTTTGAGCAGCTTAGAGGGAGACTAGTAGTGGTTTGTAGTAGGTCCATCTAGGTCACAATAAAGATGTAGACACTGCCCCTAGTATGCCCTAACTAAACTCACCCTCACGCCCCAAGCATAGCTCCCAGGTTATCTCTAATTGCTAGAATACCCTCGTACACCCTGCCAATCCAAATAGACAAACGTTCCCGATGCGTTTCCAGTACCACATATAATGGGGGTCATTTACTAAGGGCCCGATTCGCGGTTTCCCGACGTGTTACCCGAATATTTCCGATTTGCGCCGATTTTCCCTGAATTGCCCCAGGATTTTGGCGCACGCGATCGGTTTGTGGCGCATCGGCGCTGGCATGCACGGAAATCGGGGGTCGTGGCCGAATGGTAATCCGCCGGATTTGGAAAAACTGCCGCATTTAAAAAAAAAAAAATTGGTCGCACGGGCCATACTCACATGCACCCCGATGAAGACGATGAACTCCGGGGCATCTCGGCGGACCTCGGCGCAGCAGCGCCTCCTGGTGGACATCGGGCGCAGGACCTTCATGAATCGCTGGAAGACCCGAACGCTCATCAGAGAAGCCGCCGCTGGAACGTGAATGGACCGGGTAAGTAAATGTGCCCCAATGGGTCTTTAATCAGGAGAATCAAACAAACAAAATTCTGTAGATATCGGACAGTGGTCAATGGGATGGATAAACACTGTGACCCCCACTCCTACAGATATCCACCCCATTGACCACTGTCAGATAGCTGCAACATTTTGTTTGTTTCATTCTCCTAATGAAAGACCCCCTATATGTAGTACCAGAAAATGCATTGGGGAACGTCTGTCTATTTGGTATTCCCACAATTAGGGGTGACCTGGGACCGTCCTACTTAGGATGGGAGCTATGCTTGGGGCGTGAGGGTGAGTTTAGTTAGGGCATACTAGGGGGGCTATGTCTACATCTTTATTCTGACCTAGATGGACCTATTACACACCGCTACTCACCTCCCTCTAAGCTGCTCACAGGATGGGTGAGATCTAAACATTTGATATACTACAATGTCTTATCTGATCGAATCCCCATCCTATTGTGAGTTCTGAATTTTGCACCCTTCCACTTTGTCATGCTGTACTGAGATGAAGTATGAAATAATATAATTTGTTGGTTTATGTTATGGAACTTTTTGACTTGTATTTATTAAAAGTTATATTTTATATGCCTTTCCCCGAAATTAATAGTTGTATCTAAATGGGCTGATGAGTTTGAAGCAACTTTTTGTGCTTTTGGCAGTCATTTTTCAGACAGCAACGTAAATGACTAAACCCTGGATAAAATATATAATCTATAATAACTCAAATAAGAGATGCATACTGGATGGATTTTCCACTGGATGGACCATGGATTTTCCCCGTCATCGCTTAGTTAGAGAGTTGCTAAGGTGGAACTTCAGAAGTTGTTTTGTACAAATACAGAAATATTTATAAATTAATAAATATATTACAAAAATACTTGTGACATATATAACTTAAAAAAATAAAAACATATTTATTTGACAGTTATGCAACTGCCTTCCCATTCCATTACAGGGACCCATATTTTGTGTTTGTGTCTTTGTATTCACTAGTTCATGTGTCTGGGGTCTTCCTTTATAAGACACATTTAAGTGTGCCTCAGCAATGCCGATTTTACATTGGAATTCTGTAGACTGTATATGATAGGATTGATCATGGGGGTGATCGTTGTGTAGATTATATTAAAGACTGTGTCTAGAACTTCTGAGAAAGGTGGGATCAAATAATCTACAACGCTGGTTCCATAGTAAATACAGATGACAGTGATATGGGAGGAGCAGGTGGAGAAGGCCTTTTTACGACTTTCTTTGGTTTTCATCCTAAAGATGACAGAGAAGATTTTGACGTAAGAAATAAAAGTGCAGATCAATGGAATCAACGCAAACACCAAAATATCAGAATAATTTACTAAAACAAACATTTCTGTGATTGTACAGGTCGTCTTTGTTAGTGACTTGACATCACAGAAGAACTGGTGGATGACGTTGGAGTGACAGGAGGACATGTGTAATGTGGCGGTTAGAAATATTGTAGAATTTAAAAATGCCGCTACAAAAATCCCAAAAGATATCAGGATGCAATTTCTTTGACTCAAGATGAGTGGATAATGTAAGGGGTCACAGATAGCGACATATCGGTCAAATGCCATGATGAAGAGAAGGATGTCCCTGCCGTCGTAAAAAAAAAAAGAAACAACTGCGTTGGACACTGTGCGAGGAGGAAACAATATGTTCCCGGATAAAACATGTGCAGTAATTTAGGAAACCGTGACGGATGTATAAAATATATCTACAATGGATAAATTACAGATAAAGAGATACATGGTTTATGTAACTGAGACCTCCAGACATATGACTGTGAATGGAGGCCACATATATCAGGAAGAAGAAAGCCGTGATGAAGGGTTTACTCCTCATCTGTCCAGAAAATGGCAAAAGGTGAAAATATTGAACAAACGTCTCGTTCTTCATTACTATTTAAAATAATTTCTACAACAAAAAGAAATCGCATCACACATTTTAGAATGTGATATATGAAATAGCGAAGACTTCATGACTTGAGAAGGAGACAGAAGACATATGAACAGGTTACTAAAAAATGGCCGAACAATTTACACCACTGGTCTTTTTACCGGATCGTATGTCCATTATAATAAGAAGTAGAGCCCGTCATAGTCATTTTTACAATCAATTATAGACCATAGGTTTTAACAGCTGATAATCAGTTGGTTGTGTAACTATAAGCTTAAGGCTACATTCACACTAACGTATGGAGGACGTATATACGGCCGACGTATATACGGCCGATATACGTCCTCCACAGATGTCAATGGGCGCACGGCGCCCTACGGGAGCGGTACCGTGCAGCACACGTGCAGCACCGTACCGCTCCGTACCCGGAAAAAGATAGGACCTGTCCTATCTTTTACCGTAATACGGCACCGTGCGCCATTACTTCCTATGAAGAGGGGCGGGGGTGAGCTGCACTCACCTCCTCCTCCTCTCCCCGTACACTGCCGTTGCCCGCTACGGTACGGTACGGGCGGGCAACGGCAGTGTGTATATAGCCTAAGATTGTAAAATCTTCTGTAGAGCATCAATTGGACATTCTCTTGAAATGCAGTCATGGGTTACTTTTTTTAGCGATCCATAAATTTGGTGGCCTTTCCTTTTTTCCCAGTATTTTCATAACATTTCACACCTACTCAAGTGAACTTCTCATCCATAATATATTTATGTTTTTGAAAATATGATAAAATCTATGTGAAAGAGACTCTATAGAAGCCCATTAGAGGTCAATATTGTCTATCAGGTGCCAGTGTGATCTGACAATACAGGTATAAATATAGGAGAAACATAAATGAATACTGGGTGTAAATATGATATTTTTCCTAACAACGTAGGGCTACATGGCAATGCATTTTGGGGAATCAAGAATAAGTATGTGATCTAACTCCTCGTAATCTTCATTTTGAAATACATTTCGGATAAAACTAAATAACATTTGGAAGCAACATTCCTAAATAAAACACTGAATACTTTTATTTTACTGAAAAAGATCAATATTTAGTGTTTATGCAAAAAAATATTTATAAATAGTCAAGATCCGGTTCCCAGTTGTTCTCTAGTGGATGTGGCACCTTCATACGTTCTCCAAAATAAAGGCAAAGCAGTTCCAGAGATTTCAAAGTGTAAGACGTCAACTCTCCCATCTTTGGACAATGGGGGTCATTTACTAAGGGCCCGATTCGCGGTTTCCCGACGTGTTACCCGAATATTTCCGATTTGCGCCGATTTTCCCTGAATTTCCCCGGGATTTTGGCGCACGTGATCGGATTGTTGCGCATCGGCGCTGGCATGCACGTGACGGAAATCGGGGGGCGTGGCCGAACGGTAACCCGACGGATTCGGAAAAACCGCCGCATTAAAAAAATAAATGGTCGCACGGCCCATACTCACATGCACCACGATGAAGACGATGAACTCCCGGTGCACATCGACGGCGACATCGGCAGCACGCCACACTGGTGGACAAACGGGCGCAGGACCTTGATGAATCGCCGGAAGACCCGAACGCTCTTCAGAGAAGCCGTCGCTGGAACGCGAATGGACCGGGTAAGTAAATTTGCCCCACTGTCTCATGGTTTGGATTGGAAATAGAGATATTTACCCAAACAACATTCCTGAATTGTGACCCATGTCTGTTTATAATAAAAAATAAAAATAAAGTTGTGTAAAGATGATGCTAATATCCCAAATGCCAGCACAACGGTGTCACAGGTAGAAAAACTATCCCAGGGGCCATTGATCTCAGCTAAACTTTCTAACAAAAAATAATTGCAAAAATAGAAGTACAGGCGGTCCCCTACTTAAGAACACTCAACTTACACACGATCCCTAGTTACAAACGGACCTCTGGATATTGGTAATTTATTGTACTTTAGTCCTAGGCTACAATAATCAGCTGAAACAGTTATCAAATGTGTCTGTAATGAAGCTTTAGTGTTAATATTGATTCTTATGACAACCCAACATTTTTAAAATCCAATTGTCACAGAGACCAAAAAAGTTCTGGCTGGGATTACAATGATAAAATATACAGTTCCGACTTACATACAAACTCAACTTAAGAACAAACCTACAGACCCTATCTTGTATGTAACCCGGGGACTGCCTGTACAGTAAAGGTCCACAACATACCAATGATATACATTGATGGTCATTTACCTTCATTTTTCTTTCTGTTTTTTTTCTGTCTTTTTTGAGACATTTTTGGGTGCATTGCAATTCTTTAGCCTTTTTGGGGACAATTTGAAATGTCCATTGGTCATTTGTTTATCGCCAGTAAAAATATTAATTTTCTACTCCAGATGTGCTATATGTCGCAAATGACATTTATCATTTCAAATTGTCTCAAATTTGCAACATTTTTGGGCAAAAAAAACTCCAGACTACGCTATACTCAAGGAAAACTTCGAAAATGGAGTGAACTGGCTTGAGACATTTGTGCAACATTTTTGAGACATTGTTAAACGTCTCAAAACCAGGAAAAAGAAACCCACGTAACACAAGGAAAAAGTGAGATTGCTAAATTACCAAAGTAGCAGACGGACAAAAACAACAGGCAAAAACTAGCCAAAACAGAGATAAGATAAATGACCCCCTTTGTGTGTTAGAATTTGCCAATTTAATCAAAATCATTACAAGAATTTTCAGCTTCAGCAAAATCATTATCCTAAACATTCACTGGAAGTGTTATATTTCTTAAGTACGATTTTAAGTAAAATGTTATTGTCTGACTGACCTACCGGTACAGTAGCACAAGGCTTGTCCTGATGTAATGCTCACTTCTGGAAGGAGAGGGATCTGTGTAAGGGGTTTATATTGTTTTGGGAGAGTCACAGCCTGATGATTATAGATAGAAAATTACCCATGAGGATCTAACATGTGAGATTACATCATTGGCTTCATGTCTCATGGCTCCTCAAGTAGAGATTTGTCTTCTAGGAGTTTGTTTAACTTTTCATGAAGAAACTTTTTTTTCATTCAGCTCCTGAATTTGGATACTGAGCATTCCTCTCATAGCAAATAATTCACATCACAAAACCCATCTTTTATTTATGCGACTTGTGAATTGATACTGGATACTTAAAGAGGACCTGTCACCCATAAAAAAGGCACTAAAGTGAGCAACTCCTGGCGCTACCCCATAGTAACAGTGATAAATTGCTAACTGTATCGGAACCCTCCGATAAAACAAGTAGGCACTGCCGCAAAGTACAATAGGAACGCCGGACCGTGCTCAAAGGTTGGCAGTGACTGCCTATGGAGTGGAAGGGGCGGTCCAGAGAAGAAGCAACGCATCGGAACGCCCCCTCATGAATACGCCGGACCACTTTGAGAACAGTCAACGTTCCTATTGCGCTGCCCAGCAGTGCCTTCTAGCTTTATCAGTGAGTTTCAATAATGTTAGAAGTTTATCACTGCTAAAAATGCCTTTTTTATAAGTGACAGGTCCTTTTTAAATTTCTCATCTCTGGTCAATACCTTCTGTTATGGCACAAGAAAGGGCTATGGGTGAGAGTGACATGAAGTTTTACGTGTAGGCTGTGTGGGGTGCAGTCACAGATAAACCTCAAAAACGGGTACAACTACAAATGAAATTTTAATTCCATGGATTTGTGTTATATTTCAAATAGGTGTATCACGGCTGCTCCCGCGACCCATGACTCCGGTTGCAGGCACACCCATGCTCCTCTGTGTGCTCCCAGTCCCCAGCCACGGCTCTTACCTCTCCGTAATCCAGTGCTGGCTCCGGCAGACTGGTACGTGCGTCCCCGCCTCCTAGGGTGCGTGCGCACCACTTCTGGAGATTTTATGGGCCAGCTGATAATTGGCGTTGGCTGTCTGACAATTCTGATAAATTTTCAACCCCTTCCTGTCTTTCTTGCCGGATCTTTGTGCTCAATGCCTAAGAGAAAGTTGTTCCCTGCAAGTTATTTCCATGTATTGACCTCTCCTTGTCACCTCCTGTTCCGTCTCTGACCTTGAACTGTTGCTGCCTATCTTGACCTCCTACCCGTCCCCGACCATGAGATTTCCTTCCGTTCCTGTACCTCGACCTTGGCTGCCACCGTGGACAAGTCACGCCTGTGCAACGACCTGGTGGTACTTGGCCTCAGCAAGACCTTGGCTTGACAAGGTGGAACATGTTCCAAAAGAGAAAATACCCCCTTCTTATCCACCTTTTGCTATTAACCCTGGATAACAATTACTTCCTTTCTACATAACTGAAGGCTGATTTCTCTGATATGTTTCCTTCCTGATGTGTAAATTGTTTGGCCCAGATGACTACATCTTTAAACTCCAGTTCGTCTGTGCCGTATCTATTTGTGTAAGACATTTGCTCTCAATATCATGTGCATGGCTAGCCTTCTGTAACGTCCCCCCATTTTGCTTACATAGCCTCAACATTGATGCCTGTCATGTTGCACCATTGTAGATCAGGATTTAGTCTGGCTTGGAATCTTCTGAGCTCTGAATTTGTACTGGGATTCATCATCTTTATTGTTCTTTTGGCACACAATGGGCCACATTTATTAAGCAATCAGCCGAAAAATACTTCCTGGTTGCACCTGTATTTATATAGTGTTTCCAACAGTATTGTGTTCCGGCTGCACTGGGCAAGTTGCAACACTAAACTATGCATAGAAAGGGGCCTTGTAATGTGTATTCGCACCTCCTGCCACATTTATGTCGGAAGTCCAACATAGATGTGTCGCATGTCCATTAAACTGACTGCACCAGGAAAAAACGGGTGCACTCAGTTCATACATTTTGGGCCTCTGCAGGGTGCATCAAAATCATGAAGATGCTCCGGTCTTCAAGAATCTGGTGTATTTTGCAGGATAGTGGATAGTAGTAGTATTAATAAATGCGGCCCAATATGTTGTCTCTGTATAGTATGAATCGGATGAAAGTCAAAAAAAGTTATGCAACGTGAAACTGAGAAGTTCAATCCATGAGGGAAGATCAGGAAGATGGATCGTAGAAGTCTTGTATATCAATGTCCTTAAGATTAGTTCAGCTTTCCATAGAATATCACGTATCCGTAAGTCAAGTGAAGCTTCCATCATATTTCCCTTGAAATCAAGAGGAAAACAAGAAGAACTACAATGAGTTGAAGGGGGAAGGAAAGGAAAAGGTGACCATGAGGAAGGGAAAGACTGGAGTTCCACAGTTCATTGTGTGCTTTTAAGGGGAACCTGTCATCAGGAGCCCTTTTTCTGGCTTCTCCATGTACCAATAGAGAATAGTGTACACATTGCCTAATAGTTTTTATAAGAAAGTTAAATGAAAGTCTAACTTTTTGTATGCAGAGCAGTGATTCTTGTCCCATGAGAGTGGTCAGTGAGGAATGTATATTTGACATCCTGAGGGGAAAGCAACAGGGGGTGGGGGAGGACATGGGAGTTTTTATTAAATTTGAAATTGATGCATGATGAAGTGGCTTCCTGGGGGGGGGGGGGGTAACCACTCCTCACTGGCCACTCCTGGGGGACTAGGGGCACAGCACTGCTTACATTAAGGTAAACTTTCATCTAACTTATATTTTTTCAGAAACAGACAGTTTTGCTATAAAACTCTGTGCACAATATTTTATATGGGGACATGAGGGAGCCAGGAAAAAGAGCTCCTGATGATAAGTTCCCTTTAATAAAGCCATATAAATGGGCAGGGGAACTGTTGTGGGTAAGGGCCATCAGTGATCTCCAGATACACCAAATCTTATCAAATTTGTCTGTAGTGCCAGCAAGTAGGTGACTCAGGTGGTCTTATATCATGATCCATATGGATCTAAAGTTTTGATCAAGATGGGAAGACTTCTCAATATTTTTACTTGTGAGGCACTCGATTTGTAGAGTACTAGTATAAACATAATCCAAGTAAAAATATGGAAAAATATGTCCTTGGGGGAGTAAATCTGGGAGAGTCCCTTGTTGAGAAGGACCAGGGTTACTAGTAAATCATAAATTGAATAACAGCATGCAATGTCAATCAGCTGCCTCTAAAGCTGCCTCTAAAGCTGCCTCTTGTCATGTATCAGTAGTGATCTGGACTCTCGTGATAGGGATGTAACATTACCACTATACAAGGCACTGGTTCGCCTACCTGGATATGCTGTCCAGTTCTGGGCCCGGTCCATAAAAAGGATGCCCTGGAGCTGGAGAGGGTTCAACGTAGAGCCACAAAAATGATAAGGGGTATGGAGGGCTTATTATAGGAGGAAAGATTTAAACAACTAGATTTATTGTCTGGAAAAGAGACGATACGAGGGGACATGATAATTTATTTAATATATGAATGGTCCATACAAAAATATGTATGGTGGTAAGTGTTTAAGATTAGATCAAATCAAAAGACGAGGGGCAATGTCTCCGTCTGGAGAAAAAAAGGTTTAATCACGCAAGGCGACAGGGCTTTTTTACTAGTGAGACTGTCACTCTGTGGAATAGCCTGCCTCAGGCGCTGGTCACAGCAGGGACAGCGAGAGCTTAAGGGTCTAGATTAGGATGAGGAACACTAAAATGCTGGGTACTCGTTATTCGAGACGAACTTTTCCCGATGCTCGAGTGCTCGTCTCGAATAACGAAACCATTGAAGTCAAGGGAGACTCGAGCATTTTTCAAGGGGACCAAGGCTCTGCACAGGGAAGCTTGGCCAAAACACTGGGAACCTCAAAGAAAAGGATGGAACACCACGGAAATGGACAGGAAACAGCAGGGGCAGCATGCATGGATGCCTCTGAGGCTGCATAATCGAACATTATGCCAAAATATGGGCAACGCATGGCCATGACAGAGTGACAGAATGAAGCTAGATAGCATCTAAAACATGCAATAATTGACCCTGACACTATAGGGGACGGCATGCAGAGGCAGCGGCAGCAGGCTAGAGAGTGTCATGGCGACATACCCTAAATGGACTCAGGCTTCAAACCAATGGGTGGCAGAGAGGAACCAAAGGAGGTGAGCAAGAAGCGCTCAAATAATATCGGTACAGTATATTTGCCAGTATATTTTGTGGATTACACAGCAGGGTGGCG
>WNYA01000015.1:0-53828 GCA_019512145.1 Engystomops pustulosus
TAGATTTTTGTCACTTTTTTTTTAAAGGTTAAGTGTGGGAAAAAGTCTAAAAAACATGAAATACAATCAATGGATTTTCCCCAAGTTTGTCTTTTGGAAACAGAGATATTACTAATTCACATCTTATTCCCACTAGGGGGCGGTCTCTATCTAATTCTTTTTGTTGATACAGTAAATTAGTTTCATCATTGTCACCTTTCACCAACCCAAGATGTGGTAGTTGTATTGATTAATTTGGGAAAAGCTTGATGACGACCCCCCATTGTAGTGGTAACATCGGCCATATTGGTTGTTCCCCAAATTTCCATGAATAGAATAAAATTTTTTGCACACTACAACTGTCAGATGGGTGGATGGAGCCAATATTTGGCTCCAGCCCAGGACCCCCCACCTGGCAGTACAGAGCCTAGATAGCATACTGAGCACTAATATTGACCTGATGGAATCTCTACTATCAGATTGGAATGTAGAAGCTAAGCTCCACCCACCTGACACTAGAGAGCTGAAAATATTGATACTAAATGGTCAGAAATGGAAGGATCTGGAGAAAAAATACCAACTACATGAAAATCCGCGGAGCAGCCCCTAAAAGAGCACCAGGGGAGATGTGGTGGAGGATGATGAGGATGATGGTGGTGACGGGTCCCGTTAAAGAACTTGCACCAAGAGGAAACTTAGGAACATTTCTTATGGCAGAGATTGCTCTATTAAGTCTTCTGAAAACACAAGCGATGTCTTTGTATCATAAATTCCGCTTTCCTTGCATCTTCTGCTCTACAATAATGAAATGTCAATGACCGAGTATCCAGGAAACAAAGTAAAATATCAAACTTAATATCAACCGGAATCTGCGGAAAACAAAGAGATTAAGTATATTGTGAAAGAGCAGAAGAGACAAATCCTCAATGTATCAACATTATATTACCAGGGAAAGATCCCCAATAGCTACTTATACATAGGGGCAGTATTATGTAGTTATATTCGTGTAGACACTCTCCACTGTGAGAATGCTCGGGGAGGGGGTTACATCTCCACCTAGTAGCGACGTAGTGTGAGATGGTAAGTCGCCAGGATTGTCTTTGCTGTCAGCAGTATTATTGCTGCTGAGTTGTTTTTTAATACCCTTCTTGCCGGTGCCTAGGATTTACATGATGGGCAGGGTAGTTTTGGGTAAGTGGACGACTTGCCACTCTCCCTCCCCTCGATCCAGTTCGTGTTTTGGATCAGATGACTCGTGCTCAATCAGCCCTGTGAAGGTAAAGCTTTCCATAGCTTGCAGGTCTGGCTATGCAGCAGAACAGCCTATTGGGTTTGGAGGAGCCCTGCATCTCCTGTCTAGTGCGGCGCCGCTGTGTTTTTACGAGTGTTGATCGGTGAGACACCTGTTAGTAAGCGCCCAGACGGTAGGTCCTTTTGTTTTAACTTTAACAAGCACGGTGTGTTGCTGATTATGTTTGCTGGACTAGTTTTCTATAAAAAATCGCCAATTAGATCTTATTATACATCTACGTCCTCGCTGTGAACTGTGTCCAACCACCACAAATCCACCCCCGGGAGATCCCTACAATTGGTGCTGCGGAGCGGGCAAAACCGTGCTAGGGCACACGTGTGTACAACTTGGCTACCAGCTGCTTATTCCTGGGTGAAGACTTCTACTTCACCATCCAAAACCAGAAAAGCGCCATGGAGGAGATGTTGGAAGCAGTTTATGCAAAGTGAATTTCAACAGCAGCAGGCTCAGACCAGCGGCACCGCGCGCCATGAACAAGCAATGGCTCAAAACAAAACCCTCGACTCCTGATAGCGTATAGTCGAAGGCGTCGCAGAGGCTATCCACATCATCGGTGGCACCGCCGCTCCAGAGACTTTTTTATGTGAATCGGGCTTTGGCAGCGAGCCTGCAAAGATGACTGCGAGGACAGTTGAGGCCTACCTAACTGTCCTTTGAGCGGTGGCTGATGCGGAGAACTAAACCAGCTGCTGAGTGGGCAGAGGTCATTGCGCCCTATTTAACAGGTGAACCTCAAAAGGCCCTACTATGACCTCATGAGCATGAGGTCAAGGAACTAGACTCGGCTAAAGCAGAGATTACTTCCCGACGTAGGAGTTTACTCCCGCTGCTGGCCTCCGTGCCGTAGGGTACGCAACTGGAACTACAGTCTGACAAATCTGCCGAGGTCCCGATGTTTGAGCCTGACCATTGTTGCAAAAAAGTGGTTGGTAGCCCAGACACCCTACGTCCTGCACAAGATCCTAAAAGGTTCGTGATTGGATCGTAGCTACCTCCGAGCGCACTGCCGTGCTGACGCTCAACGCTGGGGGGTGGGACAAGTGATCCTAATAATCAGACGAACTGCACCTTGTGGAGAGGTTTCCAACGAACTGAGGATACCTCCGTGATGTTCCTGGCAGTCTTCTTTTTCTTCCCGACTCCCACGCGTCCACGGGTCGCCGTCACTGGGCCGTAACGGTAGAGACTTGTCCATCGATTGGGGTAGTGTGGGAGGGTGCTGATCGATGGGAAAAGGCTCAGAGGTACTCTCCAGGGTCAAAAGCTTGGCGATGGTCCCGGGGGCCAAGTGGCCCTAAATAGACTCCCTGCCAGGGAGACCATTCCCTATCAAGTGCTGGAGATGCCATGAGGTGGACAACGTGTCTGCCCATTGCCCCCATTCACCTCTGAGTCCAATGGAGTGTGACGCTACCAGCGTCAGTCGGCGTATTTGCGGAACCATCTTGTTTGCGTTCCTGGGCACTAGAGACTGAACCGCAAGTCCTGCAACATTACATTAATGACTTCCCTGTTAAGGGAGCGTTGCTGGACTAGGAAGCCTTTAAGCCTTGGTCATGCACCTGGTGGGCTGGGGGACTTGTGGGTCAAAAAACACATGAGTGTGGTTTGCACTACTGTGATACAAAAATTTACCCTAAGTAGTGCTGTGCTAAGTCGGGACTGGAACTAGTGCTCCGTACAGTATGAATGGGTGTGGTTAAAAAACCTCATGCATAATGTAATATTGTGGACGAGTTTTCCTCCGTTGTTCTGGGCTTATGGGGAAACGAAAAACCCCCGAAAGGAGTGAAATACCCCTAAGGTTGTTGCATGTACCCACTGTAAACTGATAAAACTGGCAGATTAAGTGAGCTTTTTCCTTTACCGGTCCTTGCTGAAGAGGAGGAGGAACTCCTTCCCACTGAGCAAAATATCCAGACTTAAGGTGTCAGGTAATTTGGGACTGCACTTGGCAGGACCCCACTCTTAAAAATGCGAGAGTGCAGGTTTACTTTTTGACTGGGGTACCATCAGAACCAGATGCTGAAGAATAAATTTCCCATTTTTCCGTGTACTAATGATTTCTTCTATGAGCTCACTAAATTAATGAGAATGTTGTGGAACGCTTCTGTGTCCCTAAGCCGTACCGGTCCGTCAGGTGCTTGACACTGCCATCACCATGTTCTTTGGGGACCTTGGGGACTGAAAAAAAAAACGCGGGAGAGAGTCCTCCAGAGGTTTTATTGCCGGCACATTTAATGATGACACTTAAAAAATACTCGAGTCATTCCTCCAATGTCAGTTTAGACGCCCCAGTGTCACATTTGCGTAGTCCTGTGTGTCGCTCTCCCATTATAGAGGTGCCGTTTTGAGCGTTTGCCATGGATTTAGTGGGTTCCCATTGTGTAAACGCTTTAAAGACACCATGTACATTTTGTTGTCTTAGACTATGCGACCCGCTATCCTGAGGTCTGTGCCCTTAAGAAACACTTGCATCTAAAACATCCATTGCCTCGGGAGCTGTTTATTGTTTCTCTAGACCGGAGACTCCCCAAAGAAACCTGAACTGACCAAGGGTACGCCGCCTTTATGTCTAATGGTGATGAAGGCTATGTAAGCTATTTAAAACACACACTATACGCCCCTCTTGTATATCACCCCCCCCAGACAGACGGATTGGTGGAGATTAATAAAACCCTCAAAACTATGTTGAGAAGTGTTATAAAAGTATGGTCGTGATTGGGGATCACTGTTACCTAAGAAAATAACAACACGTATGCATGTTGCGGTGAGGTGAAGTTCCCCAACCTCCACAGGTCTCTCCCTTTGAGTTGGTCTATGGTCGTCACCCTAGGGTCTATTAGATGATTCAAGGAGATGGGAGAGTGATTCCACACCCCATACAAAAAGTGGTTAATCGAGCAGTATCACAAATGCAGGACCGTATAGCCACTGTAATGCCCCTAGTACGGACACCTCGGTCCAAGAGGCGAATAAGCCACGAGAATTTACAAAACCGTTTCTGCTCGAGAATTCAGACATTTAAACCTCAGGTGCAAGGGTTCTCATCACTATTTCCCACTATAGAAGTAAATTCCTAGCGGTTGCCAAGTTCCCTATGAAATTGTTGAAAGGTCAGTGAGGTAAACTATAAGTGCACCAACCAGGTAGAGGAAGCCTTTTCCTCCAAGTTTATCACATAAACTTGATCAAATCTGGAACGAACGGGAATCTTGGTGGCAACAAACCTGGTACATATTGTCACAAACCAATCCCTTTCGGTCAAGTTGATGATACCCTATCAGTGGTCACAGAAACGGAGGCTAAGGAGTTTTTTGCAAAAAACAAAGACAAGTTTTTCGTGCCTTCCAGGGTTTACACACCTCATCCTCATCACATTGAACTGGTGCCATGAGGCAGAGCAAACCTCAAGCACCTATAGAACCAAGCACCAAGAGGCAGTGTCTGCTTAGGTGAAAGTATGCGTGACCTACGGAGATGATTGCAGTTTTCACGAGTGGAATGTCCAGCCGATTGTGCTAATCCAAGCCCAAGTGGAACTTGGTAGGTTCTGTAATACGATTTTCAGAAGGTTAATGAGAGCATCGCAGTTCGATGCTTATCCTATGCCCGGTAGATAGTCTATTGCAAAGATGGTATGCCAGGTACATAACCACCCTCGATCTCACAAAGGTCTATGGCATGATGCCTCTTACTGTGAGTGCTACAGAGAAACTGCATTCTCCACCCCTGAGGGGTTATTCCAGTAATTAGTTATGCCATTCGGGTTCATTGAGCCCTGTCGACTTTTCAGAGAGTTTTAGTGACTTGATCTGCGCCCACGACCGTGATTATTCAGCTCCTACCTCGTGATGTGGCATTTTTATCCCGATTGGGAAAGTCACCTCTGTAAGGTCAGGTTGTGTTGAATGCCAATAAGTGATGCCGGGTTGAACCCATAAAGCCGAGAAGTGTGGCACTAGCCCTAGAAGAGGCCCAGTACCCGGGGTTACAATTAGTGGGAGGGGTTTGATTAAGCCCACAGTTAATAAATTGAGGCAATACAGAATTGGCTAGACCCCGTCAAAGAAACAGGTCAGAGCTTTCCGGGTATATACGGGTCTATTAAACCGTAGGTTTGGGTGTGCGACTTTGCCTACAATTGCAGCCCCGCTACTGACCTTGACAAGGCGGAAAGTCGCAATGGTGAACGTGGACCTCCAGAAGTGCCGGAAGGGCTTTTCCAGCTTAGAGTCTTTCTCTGTGCCACCACTGTGCTAGTTACCCCCCCGATTTCTGCGAGATTTCTTGTCCAGACAATGCCTCCTAACACATCGGTTAGGTTGCCGTTCTCTTCCAGGTGGTGAATGGTGATGATCATCTCGTTGATGTACTTGAGGTAGGAAGTTAACCCCGGCCGAAGGGGGGAAGAATTATGCTATTGTGGAGTGGTGAATGTCTGCATGAAGTGGCCCTGACATCCCTGAAGTATTACTTTGCTAGCAGGAAAATTCAAGTTAGTGACAGACCATGCCCCCTAACATGGATGAAAACTAACAAGGAGAAAAATGCAGGTGACTAGATGGTTTCTGCCCTACAAAATTCAATTTTCACTGTGGAACACCGACCAGGGAAATTTACGCGCGAATGCTGATCCCGGTCCAAGGGTACATTTCTGTGGGGACAAAATCTCAGGGCCCTCCGGTCTGAAACAGAGGGGGGGTGGATATGTGATCATCTCACCGTGATAGTTGCTCGGGGGGTGTACAAATCTACCTGGTTCTACGTCATGTGAGATGGTAGGTCCGGATTGATCTGTTGCTCAGCAGTATTATGCTGCTGAGTTGTTTTTAATCTTGCCGGTGCCTGGATTTAATCAGAGGAGGATGGCAGGTAGGTTTGGTAGTGGGACTTTGCCACTGCCCTCCCCCTCGATCCAGTTTCGGGGTTTGGATCAGGTTGAAGCTCTGCTCCTAATCGCCTTGAAGTAAAGCTTTCCAAAGCTTGCAGGTCTGGGCTATCATCCAGGAAAACAGCCGTATGTGGTTTGTGGAGGAGGCCCTGCATCTTCCTGTTCTATGCGGCCAGCTGTGTTACGAGTGTTAATAGTGATAAACACTGTTAGTAAGGCCCCACGGTTAGGTCTTTTTGTTTGAAACTTTTAAAAAGTCACCTGGTGGTGCTGTATTTATGTTTGCTGGACTGTTTATTGATTGGCACAAATAACGCCAAAGTTTGATCTTGTATACATCTAACGTCTGCTCTGTGACCGGTGTCCTAAAACACAAACCATCCCCCGGGAAGAATCCTACAATTCCTGTACATAGGGGCAGTATTATGGAGTTATATCCTGTACATAGAGGGGAGTTATAGTAGTTATATTCTTGTACATAGGGGCAGTATTATAGTAGTTATATTCTTGTACATCGCGATATAGTGTTATTTCTTGCAGGGGCAGTATTATAGTAGTTATACTTCTTGTAACCTAGGGGGCATATTATAGTCGATTATATCTGTACATGAGGGGGCAGTTATGGTGGGAGAGTAGTTATATTCCTGTCCATAGAGGGCAGTATATAGTAGTTTATCACAAATGGTATTAGAGATACTTGTACAGAGGGGCAAGTAATTATAGTAGTTTATATCGGGCCCTGTACATAGGGGCATATGCTATCAGTATTATATTCTGACATAGGCGGCAGTAATTGAAGTATTTATATTCTTGTACAAAGAGGGCATATTATTAGTTATACTTCTTGTACATAGGGGCGTATTATAGTATTTATTATTCTTGTACAAGGGGGTCAGTTATTATAGTAAGTTATATTCCTGTACATAGGGGCAGTATTATAGTAGTTATATTCCTGTAGCATCAGGGGCAGTATTATAGTCGTTTATATTCTTGTCATAGGGCAGTATTATAGTAGTATATTTCCTGTACCTAGGGGCTGTATTATGTATTATATTCTTGAACATAGGGGGCAGTATTATCTAGTATTTGGATTTCCTGTACATGGGGCAGTTATAAGTAGTTAATTCTGACATAGGGGGTCCATATTATATAGTGTATATATCCTGTACTGGGGGCAGTGTTATTTGATGAATATTCTTGTACATAGAGGCATATTATAGATAGTTATATCTTGTAGCAAAGAGGGCAGTATTATAGTATTATATTCTTGTACATAGGGGTCAGTGTTATAGTAGTTATATTCTTGTCATAGAGGCAGTATATAGTATTTATATTGGACAGCGCATTTGTATACCTGAAAGGGGGTCACGTATTATAGTAGTTATATTCCTGTACATAGGGGCATATTATATTAGTTATTATCTCTGTACATATGGGCAGTTTATAGTATTTATATTCTTGTACAGAGGGCAATAGTATTCCGCACATAGGCGTTTAGTATAATTTCTGTCGGGAGTATTGAGTTTATCTACATAGGGGCAGTAATTCTGGTAGTTATATTCGTGACATAGGGGCGCATATATAGTAGATATTCCTTGTACAATAGGGGGTCAGTATTAACTATAGTTATTTCTCTGTACATAGGATATTATAGTGTTATCCCTGTAACTAGCGTATTATTATTATATTCTGTACAAGGGGGGCGTATTATAGTATGGTTATTCTCTGTACATAGGGGGCATTTATAGTAGTTATACTTCTTGTTTACATAGGAGGGCCAGTATATGTAGTTTATGCGTGTACAGCGTGTACTTATGAGATAGGCATTATATGTTAGTTATATTCTGACATAGGGGGCAAGTATTAGAGTATTATATTCCTGTACATATGAGGGCAGTATTGATAGTAGTTTATTTCTGAATAGGGCATATTATAGTAGTTATATTCATTGTACAATGGGCAGTATTATGTATTTTGATTCTTGAACATAGGGGGCAGTATTATAGTATTATATCTGAGGTATCATAGGGGAGCAGTTTTAGTAGTTATATTCCTGTACATAGGGGCAGTATTATAGTTATATTCCTGTACATGGGGTCAGTATTATAGTGTGTTATATTCGTCTGTACATAGGGGTGGCTTAAGTATATAGTATCTTTACTAGGAGTATCTTAGTGTAATCTGAGGAGGGGCAGTATTATATAGTTATATTCCTTACATAGAGGGGCTAGTATCAGTAGTTAATATTCTGTACTATGGGGCAGTATATAGTGTTTATATTCCTGTACATCACGGGGGCATATTATAGTAGTTTATTTCTTGTACATAGGGCAGTATTACAGTAAGTTTATATCCTTGTACATAAAGGGGGACAGTTATTATTATAGTCTGTATGGCATATTTAAAATTCTGTACATAGGGGAGGGCATATATAGTAGTTTAGATTCTTACCGTACATAGGGGCAGTATTGTAGTAGTTATATTCCTTGTACATACGGGGCATAGTATTAGTCGTGGATTTCCTGTACATAGGGTGCAGTATGTACATAGTAGTTAATATTCCTTTACAAGGGGCATTTTTACGTAGTTATATTCTGTCCATAGGGGGGGCAGTATTATAGTAGTTTATTCCGTACATAGGGGCAGTATTATAGTATTATATTCTTGTACATAGGGGGGCAGTATTATAGTAGTTATTCCGTACAGTAGGGGGCAGTATTATAGTCTAGTTTATATATTATCCTGTACATAGGGGGCAGTATTATAGTAGTAATTCTTGTCTATTATGGGGGCAGTATTATAGTAATTATATTTCTTGTACATAGGGGCAGTATTATAGTAGTTATATTCCTTACATAGGGGCAGTATTATAGAGTTATATCCTGTAATGGGGGAGTTTATAGTAGTTATATTCCTTACATAGGGGGCAGTATTTAGTAGTTATATTCTGTACATAGGGGGCAGTATTATAGTATTATTCTTGTACATAGGGCAGTATATAGTAGTTATATTCCTGTCCTAGCGGGGCAGTATTAGTAGTTTATATCCTGATCACATAGGGGGCAGTATATAGTAGATTATATTCCTTGTACATAGGGGCAGTATTAGTAGAGTTATATTCTTGTACAAGGCGGCATTATTATAGTAGTTATATTCTTGTACATTGGGGCATTATTACAGTATTTTTGTACATAGGGGGCAGTATTATAGTAGTTATATTCTGTACATAGGGGGCAGTATTATAGTAGTTATTTCTGTGACTAGGGGCATTATTATAGTAGTATATTCTTTACATAGGGGTCAGTATTATAGTATATATTCCTGTACATATGGGGCAGTATTAAGTAGTTATATTCCTGTACATAGGGGGCAGTATTATAGTAGTTATATTCTTGTACATAGGGGCTTATTATAGTAGTTATATTCTGTACTAGGGGGCAGATTATAGTAGTTAGATTCCTGTACATAGGGGCAGATATAGTAGTTTATATCCTTATAGGGGTCATTATTATAGTAGTTATATTCCTTACTGGGGGCAGTATTATGTAGTTATATTCTGTATCATAGGGGTCAAGTATTTATAGTAGTATATTCTTGTACATGGAGAGTATTATATTTATATTCTGTCTAGGGGGCAGTATTATAGTAGTTATATTCGTCATGGGGCAGTATTATAGAGTATATTCCTGTACATAGGGGGCAGTATTATAGGAGTTATATTCTTGTACACAGGGGGCAGTATTATAGTAGGGCGGTGTTCACACGTTGGGCGATGCGTTGTGTTGCAGTCTTCTTTCTTACCACACATGATGGCAGTATATTACAGCCGCAATGATCCTGTGTTTTCCACCTTCTCCGCGTCCCTCCGGTTCCTCGTACACCGCACATTAGGCTTTGTCCTGTTTATCGCACTTTTTGTGTTTCTTTTTTTCTTGACAATAAATTTTAATGCGCCACTTATTACAGTTTTGTCTCTCTCCAATCTCCTTGGCTCTTAACAGCCATTTATTGCGGTTTCGCCCCCCGGCAGTGAGCGCTATGGAGAGTCGCAATAGCCAGAAATGAATTAGAGATTATTGGAAAGGTCAGGGTATCTCTCACACAATCACAGGTTATCTCAATTCCGAAACCTCATTCTTGTGTCAAAGGTCACCGCGAAAAAAAATGGGAATGGCGCCACATGAATGCAATAGAGGCTCATTATTCCGCCTCAGAGGATTGTAACCTCGTGGAGCGGCTCATTGTTCTGCGCTCAGACGCCGCGTTCCGTCCGGTGACCGGAACAAATATTTTAGCAGAAGAAATAAAAATAAAATTCTCCACTTTCAAGTTTTCAAAACTTCTAACAATACACTCGGCCGATTTCCATAGGGATCATTTGCAGGACTGATACCTGGTTATTACTTTTACTGGAGTTACAATGACACCTGATGCTGTGCGGATGTAGCAGAGCCGAGTTTGGCAGAGCAGAAGGGTTTGTTTTCAGTCATATGTCTTGTATATTCCAGAAGAATTGAAGTTACCTTCATCCATCATGATAAATTAGGGACATTACTCATAGATCCAGGCACCGTGACTTTAATAATATTCTTATATTTGTTATTCATGGCCTCCTTCCTTCTAAAATCAACTTTCAAAAATATGCTAATGAGCCAGAAGGGCTCTATGGGTGTTCTCAGAGCCCTCCAATGCTGTAGCTTTACAAGCTGTACATACACTGCCTCCCCCCTGCACCTTGACCACTTGTACACTGAACAGTGTAACAGTCTGTGAAGCTACAGCACGGAGAGGCTCTGGTAACTGTGTGTATTACCCCTGTACTGTGACATCACTGTGTGTATTATCCTTGTACTGTGACATCACTGTGTGTTTTATCCTTGTACTGTGACATCACTTTGTGTATTATCCTTGTACTGTGACAGCACTGTGTGTATTATCCCTGTACTGTGACATCACTGTGTGTATTATCCTGTACTGTGACATCACTGTGTGTATTAATTTACCTGGGTACTGTGACATCAACTGTGTGTATATATCCCTGTAACTGTGCATCACTGTGGGTATTAGGCTCCATGTATGTGACCTCACTGTGTTTATTATCCCTGTACTGTGACATCACTGTGTGTATTATCTCTGTACTGTGACATCCTGTGTGTATTATCCCTGTACTTGTGACATTCACTGTGTGTATTATTTTCCTGTACTGTGACATCCTGTGTGTATTATCCTGTACTGTGACATCACTGTGTGTTTTATCCTTCGTGACATCACGCGGTTGGTATTATCTCTGTACTGTGACATCACTGGTTGATTATCCTCGTACTGTGACAATCGCTGTGTGTATATCTGTGTGTCATGTTACGTCGTGTCACTGGTATATCTGGTACTGTGACATCACTGTGTGCATTATCCCTGTACTGTGACATCGACTGCGTGTATTATCTCTGTACTGGGACATCACTGTGTGTATTATCTCTGTACTGTGACATCACTGTGTGTTTATCTCTGTAACTGTAATCATGTGTGTATATCCCTGTACTGTGACATCACTGTGTGTATTATCTCTGTACTGTGACTCACTGGGCATTATCCCTGACTGTGACATCACTGCGAGTACTCCTGTAACTGTGACACACTTCGTGTATACTCTGTACTTGTGACATCAACTGTGGGTATAATCTCTGTACTGTGACATCACTGTGTATTATCTCTGACTGTGACATTCATCTGTGTGTTTAAATCCTGTACTGTGAAATCACTTGTGTATTACTAACTGTGACATCATGTGTGATTATCTCTGTACTGTGGACATCACTGTGTGCATTATCACTAACTTTTACATCACGTGTTCGTGTATATCTCTTACGTGAGCATCACTGTGTGTATTCTCTCTGTACTGTGACATCACTTGTGTATTAATCTTCTGTATATGTGCACCTCACTGTGTGTAATTATCCCGTCCTGTGACCTCACTGTGTTGATTATCCCTTACATGTGACATCACTGTGGTGTATTCTCCTCTGTACTTGTGACAATCATGTGTGTATTATATCTGTACTGTGACATCACGTGTTATTAATGCCCTGTACTGTGACATCAATCATGTGTGTATTCTCTCTGTACTGTGACATCACTGTGTTAATTATCTCTGTACTGTACCTCACTACGTGTGATTATCCTGTACTGTTGACATCACTGTTGTGTATTCGTCTCTTATTAGCTGTGACAATCACTTGTGTGTATTACCACCTTGCTGTGACATCAAACTGGTGTGATAGTCTCTCTGGTACTGTGACATCAACTGTGTGTATATGCTCTGTACTGGTGACATCACTGTGTGTGTTATCACCTTTACTGTGTGACATACGTGTGTAATTATCCCTGTACCTGTACATCCACTGTATGTATTCTCCCTGTACTGGACAATCACTGGTGTATTGTCCCTGTACTGTGGACATCACTGTGTGTATTATCCCTGTACGTGACTCGCTGTGTGTATTAATCTCCCTGTATCTGTGGACATCGCTGTTGTGTAATATCCTGTACTGTGAACTCGCTGTGTGTGTTCCCTGTACTGTGACATCACATGTTTGTATTATCCCTGGTACTGTGACGTCACTGTGTGTTTATCATCCCTGTATCTTGACGGCACTGTGTGTATTATTCCCTGTACTGTGACGTCCTGGTGTGTATTATCTCTGTACTGTAATCACTGTGTGTACTTATCTCTGTACTGTGACCTCAACTGTGTGTATTATCCCTGTACTGTGACATCACTGTGTGGTGTTATCCCTGTACTGTGACGTCACTCGTGGTTTTATCCCTTCACTGTGATCATCACGTGTGTTTATCCCCTGTACTGTGACATCACGTGGTGTATTATCTCTGTATTGTGACATCACTTGTTTGATATCTCTGACTGTGACCTCAGCTGTGTGTAGTATCATCTGTACTGTACATCACTGTGTGTATTATCCCTGTACTGTGACCTCACTGTGTGTGATACCCTGTACTGGTGACACACTGTGTGTATTCTCTCTGTACTGTGCACACCTGATGTGTATCATCTCTGTAACTGTGACAATCACTGTGTGTATTATCCTTGACTTGACAATCACTAGTTGTATCTCTCTTACTGTTGAAACTCACTGTGTTGTCATTATCTCTGTACTGTGACATCACCTCTGGTGTGGTGATTATCCCTGTACGGTGACACTCACTGTGTGTATTCTCTCTGTACTGTGACATCACGTGTGTAATTCTTCTCTGTACTAGTGAGCTCACGGTGTGTATTATGCTCTGTACTGTGACATCACTTTGTTGATTATCCCTGTACTGTGACCTCACTTGGTTTAATCTCTGTACTGTGACTCACTGGTGTATGATCCCTGTACTCGTGACCCTCACTGTTGTATTAATCCCGTACTGTACATCACGTGTTATTCTCTCTGTACTACTATACACACTGGTGTGTATATCTCTGTACTGTGCATCCTGTGTGTATTATCTCTTCTGTACATCACTGTGGACTCTCCGTACTGTGTGTACCTCTACTGGACATGTATCATCTCGGTTGATCTGCCTGTGACATCACTGTGTGATTAATCCCGTTTCGTACATCACTGTGTGTATTCTCTCGTGTACTACTGGTGTACCCGTGATGACACACTGTGTGTATTTCTCTGGTACGTGCGCATCACTGTGTGTATTATCTCTGTACTGTGACCTCACTGGTGTATTATCCCGTACGTACTCGTGAATTTCCGGTACTGTTTGTGATTCTTCTCTGTACTGTTACATCCTGTGTTGTATTATATCTGCTGTGACTCCTGTGTGTATTATCCCTGTACTGTGACATCACTGTGTGTATTATCCCTGTACTGTGACATCACTGTGTGTATTATCTCTGTACTGTGACATCACTGTGTGTATTATCCCTGTACTGTGACATCACTGTGTGTATTATCCCTGTACTGTGACATCACTGTGTGCATTATCCCTGTACTGTGACATCACTGTGTGCATTATCCCTGTGCTGGATTTCGCTTTAGATGTGAATAGATACAAATAACATAGAATTACACCAATGTCTTTAATGTCTTTTAGCTTTAAACAGACGTAAAAGTGTTGAAATGTCACAATGATTTGAATACTGACGAGTAATAAATGGCTTCAAATGGATCGGCACACCTTTCCCTCGGCATCTCAGAGGTTGTTCCGTCTGACAGCAATAAACATCCCTCTCCTCAGGACCCAATTATTATCAATCATAAAGATTTCTCAAAATCTCGGGTAAAAGATACATGAACATTCCGTTTCCAAGGAGCAATTAAAGGGTTTTCCGAGATGTTTCGTGACACCCCAGGGCGAGACTGGGCCTGGAATTAAAGGGGCTCCATAAATTGGTTTGGCATTTCTAACGGTGGGAGCGGAGATTTAAGGGGCGGGATCTCATTTACCGTATTACTGGATACGGAGACGGACCTGTTATTACCCTGATGGGGCTCACACTGCGACATATTCTTCTTATCTTCATGGAATGTTCCGGAACTTTACAGATACTTTGCTCAACTAATAGTATCTGGTATTCACTACTTAATAATATTCCTTAAAGGGAATCTGTCACCATATTTTACCCCTTTAAATTCCCAGCCCCCTCATGTAGGGGATGAAATGTCCTTTCTAGAATTCCCTCTTTTATGTGAAATATCATCCGAAGTTTTGTGCAAATAAGCCGAGAAGAGTCACTTTATACCTGAGATGAGTCACTTTTGGAGAGACAGTATGGGGAGCAGCCCTTCATGTATCCATGTCGTGAAGTCTATAGCAGCTGAAACCCTGCTTCTGGTGTCATTTTAGAGATGAGAATTAGAAACTGAACTTTAGGTTCGGCGTCCTCCGCTCTCCAGTTCCACCTAAACCAGACGTGTTTCTTGATGGAGCTGAAGAGCAACCCTAGCTACTAGGCCTGGCTGTGATTGGCCAAGTGGTGGACAACCACAGCCATGCCAACCTACCAGGGGTGTAAAACTGCCCGGTTGGCTTCTCTGCAGCCCATCAAGCAGCACTTTTTTACTCATTTCAAGTAAAAAGTGACTCTTCACAGCTCAGACATACTGGCAGTTAAAGACATATTTGGAAATGGGATCTCTATCTGCAGCCTCTGTTTCCAACTATGTCTGTATTTCATGGTCTGTAGCACACTGATTCCATTGCATTCAGTAAGATGAGATTCTCTATTTTAAAACGACACCAGTAGTTTTGTTCTATACTATAGAGACCAAGAAGGAGGTGTATGAAGAGAAGCTCTCCCTCCAGCATCTAAAAGTGACTCATTTCAGCCAAAAAGTGACTCATTTGCATATAACTAATTTTTTTTATAGGTAAACGAGTAAAGATAATAAACATAAACGAATGCTAGAAAGAACATTTCATACTCCACCTGAGGGTGCAGGTAGATAAGTGACCTACAAGGTGGTGACCCTTTAAGAGTGACATACTTGGTGCCTCAGTGACTGGAGTGAATTTTCTGTACAAAGTTGGGTGGTCTGCTAAACGGTAAATGTTACATATAGATCCCATTCCATTAACCCTCTAATAATTTTGGCGCCCCAGACCTTTCATCCCCATTGATACATTGATGATACATAAGGGTTAGCCTATAGCAATAACCAGCTGGTGCTGTAGATGGCGCTCTTCATATGATTCCGTGCAGTGACGTTCAATCACCAAAGCCCCAAATCCACCATGTGCCATGTGATACGCTAAATCCTCGCACCTGTTCTTACTAAATGGAATATTGATGAGTCCTAAAGTCGCCGCAAAGTGAGCAAACAAGGAACGTGGAGTTAAGTAAACAGATGGACGAAAATTTCTATCCGGATAAACATGTCAGCGTCTTGGGATCGGGCGCGATATTGATAATGAGTTTCGGAGCCACTCACCCTTAGACGCGGCGCTGACTACAGTTTGCCTTTCAAATGGATTTCAGATTGTATTGTTGCACGGCGACTTTCTCCTGTGATTGCCTTTCTATTGTAGCGCCACGCCTCAATGGACGCTTTGATTGTATGTATCAGGCACATTGTCGGAGTGGCGCTGCTCACAATCACCTACAATCCATGTCTCTTCTTCTACCAGTAAGAAAAACTCAACACATCCTACTAGAAGGAATCTCCCCGAGGGTTAGAGACGGCTCCTTCTCCTAGTGGATCAGAGACAATCAGAGTTGTGTTCATCTTCAACTGGAAGCAGTGGCAACTTCTGATGTATCGAAAAAGGGAACATTTAATGTAAATATTGTTAGTTTAAAAGTCCAAAATTCTGAGCTTTGTAGATTCCATATTATGGGGCACATTTACTTACCCGGTCCTGTCGCGATCCCCGATCGTGCACTCGATATCCTGCATGTGTCACTTCCCCGCTCAGGTCCCTGGAGTTCACCTTCTTCTTCCTGGTGCATGTAAGTGCATTGTCCGTGTATAATGTGCTGTGCAGGAAGTCACTAAGATCGTGCGCCCGATATCCTGCATGTGTCGCTTCCCCGCTCAGGTCCCCGGAGTTCACCTTCTTCTTCCTGGTGCATGTAAGTGCATTGTCCGTGTATAATGCGCGGTTCGGGGAGTCAATAAGATCCTGCGCCCGATATCCTGCATGTGTCACTTCCCCGCTCAGGTCCCTGGAGTTCACCTTCTTCTTCCTGGTGCATGTAAGTGCATTGTCCGTGTATAATGCGCTGTGCGGGGAGTCACTAAGACCGTGCCCCCGATATCCTGCATGTGTCGCTTCCCCGCTCAGGTCCCCAGAGTTCACCTTCTTCTTCCTGGTGCATGTAAGTGCATTGTCCGTGTATAATGCGCTGTGCGAGGAGTCACTAAGATCCTGCACCCGATATCCTGCATGTGTTGCTTCCCTGCTCAGGTCCCCGGAGTTCACCTTCTTCTTCCTGGTGCATGTAAGTGCATTGTCCGTGTATAATGCGCTGTGCGGGGAGTCACTAAGGTTGTGCGCCCGATATCCTGCATGTGTCGCTTCCCCGCTCAGGTCCCTGGAGTTCACCGTCTTCTTCCCGGTGCATGTAACTTCATTGTCTTGCGACACAATTTAAATGTTAAATCCCGCGCTCAGTCTGAATCCGTTGGATCGACCGGCGGCCACACCCACCGATTTCTGTCGCATAAAAGTCGGCGCCAGGTACAAAATCCGATTGGGTGCACCACAATCCCCTTTTAAATCCGGCGCAAAATGGTAATCATCGGAATATCTGACGTTTGTGTGGTCCGTGGACCCTTAGTAAATGAGCCCCTATATCTTTATGGGGGATTAAGACCCAAATCTACTGTATAAATATGAGATCAAAGATAAAATGCTGTATTCCTGCAGGCACCACTAGGGGGAGCTCAGTAGCTTATTGCATACAATTAATACATTGAACTCTTTAGTAAGACCTATGTAGCAATCTCCTTCGCTCCACCTTGTGTGTTTGCAGCCTCCCCCAGAGTTTTTTGTGGTCTCACTTGGCACCAAGTCAAGGGCAGAATATACAGCTGCTTGACCCTTGAGTGACAACCAAATATTGGGGTCACACAGTGGGCATGCAGTAAATTCTGACCCTCTCCGTACCTGTGACTTTCCGATTTCCTACAGCTGCGCGGCTTCCCCTATAATCCCATTTCTTGGATTTTTCTGACAGATCGGTCTACGCCGTCCCTTCCGGTCATTGAGTTTCCATGTTGGAGACAATTATCGCCCCCCACCCCCACCCCAATGTTTCTGGATTCTTACATCTTGTTAAATCTGGAAAATAAGTTGCAAAAACATAAAAGCAATAAAAATAAATGTGTCAGAGCGTTTAGAGAAGACGGATGTGAGCGAGCGGGGGCGGAGGGGCCGTCATCTCACCTCTTCGCTGTATTTCTACTTAAATCCTTTTTGGCGCTGGAGGGGTTGTAGACGTATTCGGCAGTAATGCCAGGGACAGCCTCCAGCAAGGGGTTAATGGATATAAGCTGTATTAATTCCAAACTGTATCCGCCGCTGAAGTAGAGCCGCGCCGCCGAGCGCAGGATGGATCCCCTCGGCCTTTTTTTTTTCCATGCTTGAAAATCATATATTTACTCATACAGATAAAGCTAATTTATGCGGAGAGTAAGGGAATGATGGGAATAAGTGGTGCAGAAAGAGATTAAGAAACCACCGTCACCCCCCGCCCCATCCACTCCTGCGGCCGTGTTCGAGCAAACAGAGAGACAGAGAGGAAAAGATCAGAAATCGCCCAAGAGTCCGGACTGAATGATTTTATATGTGGAGAGTGGGAAGTGCGGACTGATCCATGGCTAGAGGAAGGGGTGGCTTCTCCCATAAGAACTACATGGGGCCCCGGAGACCAGGGGGGCCCCACACCGGGGTGGGATGCAAGTTCACAGCAGGTCCAGTTGACCACAAATGAGCTGCACTGGCACCACTATTCTCCATCTTTTGGTCACCGGACAAGCTGGAGGGGAAGACACTGGACTAAGAGGATGATTGGGATTAAGACCAGTATCCTCCCCGTTTATCCCTTGGCGGCACCACTGTCCGGTGCCATCATTCTACTCCATTTGGTCACCGGTCTAGTTGGAGGAGAAGATGGGCACCAGGCAGCGCCGTGTCATTTCAAAGGGCACAGTTTAGCATTAAGTTGGGCATCAAGACATAACTTTGTTTGGGGGCCCCCAAAATCTTAAATTCACTCCTGAATATTTGGGTCCTTAGGGTAAAAATTCAGAACTTGACAGAGAAGGAGGAGAGCATTAAGGGATGGACTTTTACATTTTTGGGCACCCGATGACACTCGAGGCCCGAAAAATTCCAAATCCATCTCTGGCTGTATGGGTCTGCAGGGTAAGAAATCCGGGAACTTCCTAGCCCTAGGGAAGAGTAGGAGAGCTGAATCGGACAATGCTGTTTCACTCGAAGGGGCGGGGTTTACCAAGTTTGAGGAGCCCTGTAAGCAACACTTTGCTTGGGGCCATAAAAATGTCCAATAAATGAAGTCATTGGGGGATATTTATCATACGCCGGCGCTCGTGCACCTGCACATGATAACCCTGACGACCCTCTGGCAATAAGCTAGCATTTGCGATTATTTCAGCTCTTCTATGCCATTGTCCTGGCGCAGAACCCCTGATAAATCCCCCCCCCCCCCCATTGTCTGTAAAGATACAAGGATTCTTATTCGGAATTCTATTCCTGATTCATTTGGTAAAAAGGGGGAGCTCATTAGAGTGGATTTCCTACCATATGCACTTATCTAGATAACAGAGGATAAGTGTTCTCCAGGGATCCTGAGAATAATATCGGTGGTAGTTCTGGTGATCAGTTGACTTATTGCCGACCCAGTGTTGAACCGTAGAACCATGAGCCCATGAGAGGTGATAATGCTTATGCCCCACACTCCATATTGGACCTGTGCATCTCCGTGCAGGATGTATCTATTATTGGCGATCTCTCCAGTTACTTCCATAATGGATTCTCCTTCTGGTGCACCTTGGGGCCAAGGCTGTATTTTGGGGATGAGTAGACCCCAAGCCAACTGGAAAATCCATTTGGTACCTTTGTGGGCAATATCTTCTATAATGTTTACCCTGTGCTTTTACTAGTGGCCGTCTCTGGTATTGCAGTTAAAATGAATCCAAATTTGCTGCAAAATCGGGCGCATTCACTACTAACTGTATACAGCGCTGTATCCAAAAAAGGGAAATGTTACAGGTCCTTTAGTTACGTGGTCTTCACTGGTTCCAAAAGTCAGATATTAAAGGTATATGTCACATTCTTTTCCAAACTCTTAAAGGGTCACCTGTTCCAAAAAATGGATGGCACCTGGATGCCACTCACGTGTCCTCCATGTATCGCGTGATTTTTAACGCTCCCATAGACTTGACACATGCACAGACTATAGTCAATATGACAGTCCCGGACAATCTCTTAAAGGGGTTAATCATATTTTGCCTTTAACTCTCGGGAGGTCGTCTCCTTTGCTCGTAGGCTCAGGTTTCTCTAGGAATAACACAATGTGGACATCAACGATTATAATTAAGCGCCACCTTCCCCCGGCGCCCAGATATAATTATACATTCGTCAAACAACACGCGAGGAAAATAAAGAGATAAAGAAAAGATGGAGAGATGACAAATCAATGTAGCGAGCGGTAAGTAATGACACACAGAGGTCTGTCCATTAGGCGGGTATAATGCACCGGCAGATGGTGTAATGAGGCACAAGACCCCCGGCTGGGCATCCGTGGCCCCTCGCCCGCTCCCACAATACCTCTGATTACCCCTCCAGACGCCATTGTTTGTTTACAAAGCAAAAAAGTCTCCGTTCTGCGCAAGACTCCATCTCGGATGATCTCCTGGAATTGACTTCACTCTGTGTCACCGGGTCTGTGGTCGCTGAAGAAGAGTCAAAGGGCAATAAAGTCCTTGGAAGTTTATCCACTTTATTATGTCCCTCCCCAGCTGTGCCGGAGGGGAGCATTCACACCGGAGACATGTATACATGGGCACCACACAGTACTACTACTCCTATCCTGTATATATGGTCATAGCACAGTACTACTACTCCTATCCTGTATATATGAGCACAGCACAGTACTACTACTCCTATCCTGTATATATGGGCACAACACAGTACTACTACTCCTATCCTGTATATATGGGCACAGCACAGTACTACTCCTCCTATCCTGTATATATGGGCACAGCACAGTACTACTACTCCTATCCTGTATATATGGGTACAGTAGAGCACTACTACTCCTATCCTGTATATATGGGCACAGCAGAGTACTACTACTCCTATTCTGTATATATGGGCACAGCACAGTACTACTACTCCTATCCTGTATATATGGGAACAGCAGAGTACTACTACTCCTATCCTGTATATATGGGCACAGCACAGTACTACTACTCCTAACTGAATATATGGGCACAGCAAGGTACTACTACTACCTATCCGGTAAATATATGGGCACAGTCACAGTACTACTACTCTATCCTGTATATATGGCGACAGCAAGTACTACTACTCATATCCTGTATATATGCGGCACAGCAACACGTACTACTACTACTCTACTGCCTTGGAATAGGGACGGCATACTCCTGTCTTAAGATGGGCACTGCACAGTAACTACTAAAACTCGTTTCTATAATAGTGGCACCAGCCAGTACTACTACTACCCCTATCCTGCATATATATGGGGCACAGCACAGTACTACTAACTACCTATCAAACCTGTATAAATTGTAAGCAAAATCCTAGTATACGATCAGGTAGGTGCTCGTCTAGATACATGCTCGCCAGAACACCGTCCTACTACTCTCCTTCCTGTAATCAAATCCATGGGCGCTACCTGCACGTCTCCACTATCCGTATACTGTCTCTAACTGATCCCGGCAACTATAGCGACCACGTCAACACTCGCTACTACTCTCAACTCTGCGTGCTCAGATTACATGGACACCTCATCTCTGAGCATACGTCACCTACTACTACTCCTATCCTGTATATATGGGTACAGCACCGTACTACTACTACTCTCCTATCTGTATATATGGGCACAAGCGCGTACCAACTCCGATCCTGTTATATGCCACAGCCAGTACTACTACTCCTATCCTGTATATATGCAAGCACAGTACCTACTACTCCTATCCTGTAATATAGGAGCGCACACAGACTTACTACTCCTATCCTGTTATATATGAGGACAGCACAGTTACTACTACTCCTATCCTGTATATATGGGCAACAACGTACATACTCCTACCTGTATATCTCAAGCACGTACTACTACTCCTATCCTGTATATATGGGCACAGCAAGTACTACTACTTCCTATCCTGTATATATGGGCACAGCAGTACTACTACTCTATCCGTATATATTGAGGTACAGCACAGTACTACTACTCCTACCTGTATAATTGGCACAGCACAGTACGATTACTCTTCCGTTATATGGGCACAGCAACAGACTACTACTACTCCTATCCTGTATATATGGCACAGCACAGTACTACTCTCCTATCCATCCTGTAATATCTGGCGCAGTCACATTACTACTACTCCTACCTTATATATGGGCACAGCACAGTAACTACTACTTCTTATCCTGTTATATATGGTCACAGCACAGTACTACTATCTCTATCCTGTATATATGGGGCAGCACCAGTACTAACTACTCCTATCCTTTATATATGGGGCACAGCACAGTACTACTACTACTATCTACTTATCTAGGGGCAGCACAGTACTACTACTACCTATCCTGTAATATGAGTCAGCACACGTACTACTACTCCTATCCTGTATATATGGAACAGCACGTACTACTACTCCATCCTGTATATAGGGTCCAGCACGTACTACTATCCTCACCTGTAATATATGGCACAGCACAATACTCTACTCCTATCCTGTATATATGGGCACGCAACAGTAACTACTACACCTATCCTGTATAGGGTCACAGCACAGTACTACTACTCTACTCCTTATCCTGTATATATGGCACAGCACAGTACTACTACTCCTATCCTGTATATATGGGCCAGCACAGTACTACTACTCCTATCCTGTATAGAGGGCACAGCACAGTACTCTACTACTCCTATCCTGTATATATGAGTACAGCAACAGTACTACTTACTCCATCCTGTATATATGGGGCAAAACAAGCACAATAACTACTACTCTATCCTGTCATATATGGCACATCACAGTAACACTACTGTCCTATCCTGTAATAGGACATCACGTCTCTCTCCTATCCTGTATATATGGCAGCACAGTAACTACTACTCCTCCTGTATATATGGGCAACAGCACAGTTAGACTACTACTCTCCTACCTGTTATATATGGGACGCACGTAACTACTTCTCCTATCCTGTAAGTATATGGGCACAGCACAGTACTACTCCCATCCTGTATATATGGTCACAGCACAGTACTACTACGTACTCCTATCCTGTATATAAGGCACACACAGTACTACTACTCCTATCCTATACTATATGGGGGACAGTACAGTATTCACTACTTCCTATCCTGTATATATGGGCAACAGCAGCAGTACTACTACTTCCTATCCTGTATTATGGGCACAGTAACGTATACTATACTCTCCTATCCTGTATATATGGGCACAGCACAGTACTACTACTCCCTATCCGGTATATATGGCAAGCACCAGTCACTACTCCTCCTGTCTAAATAGTTGGCACAGCACAGTACTACTACTCCTATCCTGTATATATGGGCAACAGCACAGTACTACTACTACACTCCTATCCTGTATTATAGGGCACAGCACAGTACTACTAACTCTCTCTTCCTGTATATATGGCACAGCATTACACTACTCCTCTCCCTGTATAATGGCACAGCACAGTATCTACTCCACTCCTATCCTGTATAATAAGCACAGCACCGTACTACTACTCACTGTATCCTGTATATATATATGGGCACAGCACAGTAAACTCTACTCCTATCCTGTATATATGGGGCATACAGTACTACTACTCCCTATCCTGTATATATGGCACAGCACAGTACTACTGCTATCCTATCCTGTATAGTATGGGCACAGCTCAGTACTACTGACTCTTATCCTGTAATGTGGCACAGCCAGTACTACTACTCCTATCCTGTATATATGGCACAGCACAGTACTACTACTCCTATCCTGTATATATGGGCACAGCACAGTACTACTACTCCTTCCTGTATATATGGGCACTACTCACAGTAACTTACTAACTCTCTTCCTATGTATAGGGGCACAGCACTACTACTCTCCTTATTATGCCTGACTATTAATACTCTGGTGTACAGACACAACATGGTACTACTAACTCCTCATCCTGTATATATGGACCACATCACAGTACTTACTACTACTCCTATCCTGTATATATGGAACAGCACGTAACTGACTACGTCCTATCCGTTATATAGAGCGCACGTCTACATACTTATCCTATCTATACACAGCAATCCTATATATCTGCTATATATATCAGCACAGTACTACTTAATTCTCCTATCCTGTAATTATGGGCAACATACATACTACTATTGCTCCTATCCTGTATATAATAGGGCACAGCACATATACTACTCAATGGGACGGCATAACTCACTCTATCCTGTATATATAGACACGATTCAGTATATTTTATTTTAAGACTCAGCGTCTACAACTTCTGTAACATCCGAAAACCCTGAATTCCATAAAAAAATGTATCAACAAAAAAGTCCACATCTCATCTAAGTTTGAATTTAGTATCACCTTAACAGAACATCTGACAACATAAAACTGCACAAAAATTAAATATACTGAAAAACAAAAACTGGAATAACCAGGCATTTATGTGAAATGGAGCAATACGGTTAATTAAATTATTCAAAATCTACACGTGAAAAATGAGGCGTGGCTTAAAAGTTGTTGTTTTAATGCTTTGGCTTCTTTATAGAGTGGTTATTTTCATGATCGTATCTATTGCATTGGTTCATATTTGCATTTATTCTCCAATCTAACATGTGAAATAAATGACACTATGTCCATCGCACTTGTACATGCGTTTTTCTCGAAATGAATTGACCCAGACGGAGACTTACCTGTTGTTTATGCCTGCTTCGTCTATAGATACTATTTTTCCATCCCTATAATTCTGATGAAGCACAACTAGTATTCTCATGCCACGATTTGAGTTCCTTCGCTTGTGGTTTAATGTTTTACATTGGTTGTATTACCCGGATTTCTAATGCCCTACGATTTCAGGTGAATGAGGGCCGACAACACCGTGGGATCACATGATCCTCAATGATTGACTGTCTTCATTAGCTCCATGTGTGTAACCCCGCCCCACATTGGGTCCCCTGACCTCTTGAGTCATGAAGCGGGATTTAAAAGTATCATTTCTATTGTGTACATCAGATTCATGAACGACAGCTCCTCCGAACGCTTGTTCCCCTTACAAACAGGAACAGGCCCGTGTGTGTCCGCATGATTTTACACGCACTAAAGGATCATTCTTCTATATTGACCGTCTCCGTGTTTTGGCATTGAGTGCTGGATCCGAACCTGCTTTTTTCTTCTTTGTGTGTTGGTCCTGTGGACGAGGCCGGTTTGTTCCCGAAGCACTGCGTGAATTGTAGAACGGACACGTCACGAACACCGTTGGTACGGGGAGCCGGGCGTTTTTTTTTTTCTTTTCTTTCTTTTTTGTTTTTATCTCATATGGCTTAAATAAAGTGTTACTGTTGTTGGTTTTACTTGTTGGGAATGACCCCCCCTTAAGGAACTCAGGGTTTTTTGGCTCATTTCTTCTTTCTTCTCCGCTCTCCAACTTCAAAACATCCTAACTTTTTCTTTCCGTGTACAGACCTGTGTGAGGCGATTTTGTGCGTAAAACATAATTTTCCTTCCCCGTAATGTTATTTTTTTAACATGCCCGTGTACTGCGAAGCTGCAAAAAATTCCAAATGTGGAAAAATTGAAAAAAAAAAACGCTGTGCGTCACGTTCTTGTGGGCTCAGTTTTACGACTTTCCCTCTTCCTCCAAATACACCCTACTTTATTATTTGGTTCGGTGGCGATCCGGCGGGGGGGGGGGGAATACCAATTTTATATAGGTTTTATTATTGTGTTTTAATACATTTTCAGAAAATTAAACGGATGTGTACAAAAAAGAAAAAAACAGTTTTTGCCATCTTCCTGACGCTAATAACTTTTTTTCATACTTTTGGCGCATGGAGATGTGTGAGGGTCATTTTTTGCGAAATGGGCGACTTTTCATTGCTACCATTTGAGGTCTGTGCGACATTTTGATCATTTTTTATTTCACATTTTTTAAGTTTATATAAAAGGTGTAAACGCTTCGCAGATCTACGAAGCAAATTGAAGCGCCATTTCCCGCCGCGGAGTCAATGTCACCGCGGCACAGGACGACCCCGTTTTTATATTTTTGTATAGATCGAGAGCTTTTGTGGACGCGTACGATCACCTAATAATGATGTTTTGTGATTTTAACTGGTTTATTATGTATATATTAAAAATATCAGATTCTGATGGAACAGGGGGTGGATTTGGAAATTTTTACGTATTTAGTACTTCAATTGTTTTGTATTTGTCTTAAACTTTATTTGTTTCTTTTTTTTTTCACTAACGTTGTATGACCATAGCGTAGGGTACATTAACCCTAGTATGTCAGATCGCTCCTACCATAATAACTGTAATCACTGTCTTGTATGCAAATATAGTGCATTTTTGCAGCACATATCATTACATGAGCCACTGGCTCATGTGGAGCGAATCTGTACAGCTGGCCAGATATAGCCACGTGTCCAAAAGAAGACCGATGCACCATGGCAACCGATCGTACGGCGCCCGCCCCGCGACGGTGGGTGGGCGAAAAAGGGAAAAAGCGGGGGGGGGGAAAAAAAAGGGGGGGAGGTAGGCGGGTCAATCGGAAACAAAATAATGGGTGCGGACCCCGGAAGAAGAGTGCCGCCCCAGACTTTAATAGGTGCCGCCGCGAACTGTTGGCCGGCAGCACCGGGGGGGTTAATAGCCGCGCTCGGATTCTAGCACCGACCCGGTTTAGCGGTGGGGGTTTTTGTTATGCAATATTACAAAACCCACCTTTGGTTGAATTGAAGAGACTCGATGCCGCCGTGGCGCACATCGTCGGCATACAACCCTAATACCTCTGCGCCGTCAGAGCTAGCGCAGACGCGTTAAGTGGGTTATAATCCAATGGGGTCTTTGTACTCAGGCCCTGACAGGTGCGCGGTTTTCCACGGGTTGGTGTCACCCAAATATTATGCGTTTGTGCCGAGTATATGTCCCTGAATTGGTCGGCACGGGTGATTTTGGGCGGAATGCGGAAATCGGGCATGGTAATGTGTGGGGCGAGCATGAACTGGAACGGAATTTCGGCGAAAAAACTGCGTTAGTTTAAAAAGAAAAAAGTGTTGCTGTGACAACGCACTACGGCCTGCACACCACAACGGACGTGAGTAAACTACAATACGCATGGTAACTCCATCGGACCTTCTCGACAAGAGCAAGCGCCAAACCATAGGTGGTATCTCGGGAAATGGACTCCTTATAGAATCGACCGAAGACCCCGAATCCTTCATAGATGAACCAGCCGCTGGATAACGCGAACGGGACCGGAGTTAAATTAAATCTGCCCATCGTCCTGGTGTCGTGTGATGCAGTTTGCGTTATTACTGCGGCAGAGATTCGGGTCTTTCACGCATTCACTAAGGTAGTTTTTTTGGGGTATATCTAGATAAAAGTTTTTTTGGGGAAATCACAGGGAGGTTGTTTCCAAACATTTTAGAAACAAAAGTCAGAGCTCTTGTGTGGGCAGGTAGAAGCAGCTCTGTGCAGGGCCTTATCATCACTCCCAAAAGGTTTTTTGAAAAAAATCGACAGGGAGGTTTGTTCCAGATGTCTTGTAGCACTAAACAGAAGATAATCTGTGGTTCTAAATCCTTCTGTCACTTGATAATTACCAACCGGTTGGATGATGATGAGATCAAACTTTTGTGGGGACATATTACCTACTTCCAGACAATTTCTGAAGGAAATCAGCAGCAAAGGTTGTCCATACATCGGTGGGGAACTAATAGTATAGAAACTCTTCGTGGATCTACCTTGCTTACATCCTTCTGTTCTATTTATGTTAATCCGGCAGACTGAATAATGTGAAATAAGTTCCGGAGGGACTTTATCATCACTTCCAGATCGGCAGTGAGGTTGTTTCCAGACATTCTTGGAGAATTTAGCGTAAGTAAAGAATCTTTCTGTGATTAGAATTGCTTTATTCTTCTGTCATCACTGTATCCCAGAAAGATGGATTATGGTGAATCGGCTTTTGTACATGCACTTCCATGTAGTACATATTACAAAGGATTGGGGCCACTCTCCGAGCACATGCAAAATCTGAATTATTATTATGATCACTTCCAACAGTTTCTGAAGGAAATCAACAGAGAGGTTGTTCCAACATTTTAGAGAGCTAGTAGAAATCTTCGTGGATCTAGCTTGCTCACCTCTGTCTCTTCATGTAAATCCCGGAAGACTGAAGTACCTTATTCATCACTTACACATAGTTACTGAAGGAAATCGTCAGGAGATGGTTCCAGATATCTTGGGGAATTACTGTAAGTATAAATCTAATATGGATGTAGGATTGCTCTCTACATAAATCCCAGAAAGGCGATGACACGTGTAGATCAGGACTCTGTATGGACTTTATTACACTTCCAGACAGTTTCTGAAAGGAACTCGACAGGGGTTGTTCAGACACTTTTAGAGAGCTAATAGAAATCTTGTTGGATCTAGGCTTGCTGCATCCTTCTGTCTCTTCATTAATCCAGGCAGACTGAATAATGGTGAATCAGTGTCCCAGGGGTACCTTATCATCACTTACAGATAGTTACTGAAGGAATCATCAGGGAGATTGTTCCAGACATCTTGGGAATTCAGTAAGATAAATCTTCTGTGGATGTAGGATAGCTCTCTACATATTCCCAGAAAGGTCGGATGACGTGAGATCAGCTCGTATGGCTTATTTCTCACTTCAAGACAGTTTCTGAAGGAACTCGACAGGGAGGTTGTTCCAGACATCTTAGAGAACTACTGACAGATCTTTATGGATGGATGATTAGTCAATATTCACGTCTCTTCATGTAATCCCAAGCAGACTTGATTGTTCATGTGGACTGGGGTTTATTGGGACCACTGAATGGGATAGCTTTGGCACCCACCCTCCAGAAACCACTAAGGAATAGACCTTGGTAGCCTTTAATTTGTTCTACATCTCTGACAGATTAAATACAACAGATTCATATCAGAAATTTTTACACACACAGATTATTGCTATCTGCCATAAGCCTCCCCGCACTAGACCCGCACTGCCGCTGTACCCCTATATCACCACATCAATCCATACAGACGTCACTGTTGAGGCCTTATATCCGCCTATTGCAATTTTTTTTTTTTTCAACCCAATAAACAAAGTAGTTTTAATTTACACTGCAAACTTAGTAATAAATTCTGGCACGTGTTTAAGAGAAGCCGCCATCTGTAGACGCAGAGCCCATCAATCACCATCTCGTATTAGAAGGCAATAGAATCCTTGATTAAATGGAAAGAATTCATAATAAATGCTATCACAGGGAAAATACTGCTGTGGCAAATGCCACGCGCCGCTGCTTATGCTGCAAAATTCTGCTTTGTGTTTAGTCAATCTCATCATTCACTGAATTAGCAATGAAATCTCCACTCAAGCTCTGCAGCAGGTACTGGCGGAGGATTATCTGCTAAGCAAGATCTATTACAATCTGGCAAGAAGTGCATATGCTGCAGAATATGACTTGGGTCCTCTTATTCGGGCTTTGACACCAGTCCAATGGGTCCATCTAATTAGAAGTCACGGATGACAAAGGGTCTTATTAGAAGCTTCTATTGCCCCATTGGCACACCAAATTTGAGCTATGCCATAGCTAGATGACCACCTAAGTTTTTACCCCCCATTAAGCTTTGTACAGGGACCTCGAGTTTTTGTTCCTCAGGGAATCCACCAGGACCGCTACCCTTTGATAGAAAGGATATGTAGCTACTTTGGTTTTTTTACTCTTATCCCTTGTTACAGGCATCTGGACTTTTTTTGCAACTTATTGCCAGATCATACCTTCAGTTTTTCACCCCTTAAGCTTGTACGGGACCTTAACTTGTTCCAGGGAATCACCAGGTCGCTACCTTTGAATGAGAATGGAAAGATAGATAGTGTAGCTACTAGGTTTTTACCTCTTTAACCTTTGTACAGGCATCTGGATCTTTGTTGCCAACTAATTGCCAGATCGACCCTTCAGTTTTCACCCCTTAAACTTTGTACAGGGACCGTTAACTTTGTTCCAAGGGAAATCACCATGGTCGCTACCTTTTGAATGAGTAATGGAAAGATAGATAGTGTAGCTACTATGGTTTTTAACCTCTTTAATTACCTTGTACAGTCGATCTGGATTTGTTGCAACTTAATTCCAGATCGCTACCTTCAAGTTTTCACCCCTTAGGCTTTGTAACAGGGACCTTAACTTTGTTCCAGGGAATCACCAGGTCGCTACCTTTTGAATGAGTATGGAAAATGATAGTGTGCTACTATGGCTTTTACTCTTAACCTTTGTACAGGCATTGGACTTTGTTGCAACTAAATTTCCAGATCGCTACCTTTTTGAAGAAGTCATGAGATAGATGACTAGGACAATTTTAGGAGATATCTTACTTCCCTCCTTAACCCACTAGAAGGAGCTAGATTATCGAGAGACCAGCAGGTCACTATCTGCTAAGCAAGATCATGGGCCCCAAAGAAGTGCAATTCTGCAGAATATGACGCTGGTCCTCTATTTATCCAGATGACCACCTAAGTTTTCACCCCTTAAGCTTTGTACAGGGACCTTAACTTTGTTCCAGGGAGATCACCAGGTCACTACCTTTTGAATGAGTAATGGTAAAGATAGATAGCGTAGCTATTGGTTTTTGGAATATGCTGCAGGGCAATTGCCAGCTTGCTAATGTTTGGAGAAGAGGTGAGTATGAAGTTATTCAAGTAACAATCTTGGTTTTCCCTCTTTAACCCCTGTATGGGGATCTGGACTTTGGTGCAGGGAGACCTTCAGGTTGCTACCTTTTGGAGAATTCCAGGATATGTGACATAAGTAATATCTAGATAACAAAATGTCTTTCCACTTTCACTCTAATACAGGGTCCGAGGTAGCTACAACAGGTTGCTAACTTTTTTGAGAGATCCAGTGACTATGTAATATCTAGGCAACCTCTTGTTTTACACCCTCTCCACTCTAATACAGTGACATAGTTTTTCAACCCTTTGTTACAGGGAGACCACCAGCATTTGATAACCTTTTGAGAAAGTCATTGAGGTTTATCCAATGTCCAGTAGTTTTTCCTCCATCAACCCTTGGACTTTGTTTCAGAGATACCACCCGGTGGATTCCATTTGAGGAAGTCATTGAGGTTACCCAAATGTCCAAGTAGGTTTTCATCCATCAATCCTTGGACTTTGTGTAGACACCACCAGGTTGCTACCTCTTGCATAGTCTCAGGATAGGTTGAAAGCACACCTGACTACTTTTAAAAAAACTTGTGGCATAGGGTGTGCAGGAATTTGTCTTAGTGAGGGTTGAGGTCAGGCAGGTGCAGCTTCTGCAGAGAGGCACCAACATCATCTTAAGGGTATCTGCTTTCAGCCAATATAAGTGAATGGTTCCGTAGACACACCTATTTTGTACACCGGGAAGGGTGCTTCTCAATGATAACAAGAGCCAATCTTTTCATCATCCTTTGCTGTTACATTTTGGATACATGGACATTTAGGACTGCCATCAGAAAAATCTGTGCCCCATATGGTAAAAAAGGGACTATTATGTCCACCTCTTCATGTTAAGTTTCACTCCTCACATTTCCCTTGTTTTTTTTTAGCAACAACTGTTCTCCCCCAAGTGACCCCATTCGCATTACCAAGTTTATTGTCAATGTCATCATATATCCAACCAAGGAGTGACCAAAATGTCACATCCATGCTGAGCACTTACGGTCTTTTCACCCACAGGGGCATTATTTGTAAGCCCTAATCAATGCAGTCACGACACTTCGTGTTATCTTCGTAGCTGGCCGTGCATTATACTCTAGAGTCAAAGCTCCTTCCTTCCCGTAAAAATCCCATAGGGGCTTTATATTCCTTTTCCTATTTACACAAAAGACTCATAAGGAGGCCATGATACATTTTCCTTGTATCCCCTGCGGTATCATCTGATACAGTTACGGTTCACTTTAAGAGTTTGTCTGTAGAATAACTTTTTTGTCAATTTCTTTCATCCACCTCTATAGAAAGGACTGTGTATTCCCGTATTAATAAAGAATAACTGTCTCCGTGTGAAATTCCTATAAGTTGAGTACACAAGGGTCGGGCGAGCCGACGATAACCGCATGAATTCCCTTTAACAAATAACCCCCCATGTGATGTCTTGCTGTAAGATCCCCGTTGAGCCAATGTGTCTGCTTTAATAATAAGATATCACATTCATTGTGTCGGCTCCTCAGCTACACGGCTGTCAGGATTTATACAGAAAAAGCTTTCTGATGTTTGCTCAAAAAAAAAAGAGAAAACAGTAGCTTCTCCTCGGCTTCTGAACTATTCAGATTTTCACTCTATTTTATTGGTGTCCGTCGTAGCAAGGAAGAGAGGAACCTGGTACCATCTTCCCAGGTGGACACAATGGGGCTCATTTACTAAGGGTCTGCCAGACCGCGATTCCGTTGGGTTTTGTGAATATTTCCGATGTGCGCCAAATTGCGCCAGTTTTTTTGGTGCATGCGATTGGATTGTGGCAAATCGGCGCCGGATTGCACGCGACAGAAATCAGGGGGCGTGGTCGTCGGAAAAAACCCAACGGATTCGGACAAACTGCGGAATTCATTCACAAAACGATTTGTGTTGCAAGACCAAGCACTTACATGCAACTGGAAGAAGAAGGTGAACTCCGGCGGACCTTGGAGCAGCAGCGACACCTGCTGGCTATCTGGGGCACGACCTTAGTGAATCCCGGCAGACCCGAATCGGGTGAGTAAATGTGCCCCAATGTGTCATCAAACTGGTCATTTTCTTACTGACCTTCTCATTTTTCACCCTTCAACCCATTTAGAGGGATCTTAATGCAGCAGAGAAGACCTCTAGGTCATTACCTCTTGGTGTAGCCTCAATGATGGTGACAATGGCCAAGCCCAGTCGAAAGACAATGGTACATGGCACTGAAGAGATTTTCAGGAACATAGACAACGTACAGGAGAAGAACTAACCAGACCATCCCCAGAATTTCAAAAATACAAAAAGCCCTCAATGAACTGGGAAGATCTTGGACCTTTCCTAAAGACATGGCTGCCAATCCATGATGTCATTGGATGTACAAATGACCGGGAAAGTGGAACTTGGAAGTTTGTAGGGTGTTAGGACCATTAAGGGACTTGTACACAAAACCCAAGACTTGTAATTGGTTGAAGTCCTAAGTTTTGAACCTCTGGTTGATCTATTAAAGGTCAACGGGGACATACATTGGAGAGGAAAAATATCAAGAGCACTTAAATTTAGTGTCAAGGTGAAAACTAGCAGTTGATTGGATAGAGAAGAGTAGAATCCAAAATCTAAATCCGATTTTGTGGTTCACCAAAATATTTTAAGTTGAACTGGCAAAATATTTTACCAACCTTAAAGACATGTTCACCATCCATGATGACATTGGATTTAAAGGTCATGTTAAAATGGGGAAGAAGTTGGAAGGTAGTTAAGACTAATGAGAACCTTCAACTATGCACCTCAAGACCTAGAAATTGTCAGAGCCCTAAGAAGTGAACCTATGGTTCATCAATCAAAGGCACACAAATATAGTATGAAGGAGGCATCAAGCACGTACAACTAGATGCCAACTAGGTGCCGAAATAAAGAGAGTCAGAAGAAGAACCAGCCAGACTATCATTGGACACGTGAGCAAATATCAAATATGAAAAATAGTACAAGACCTTTATAAACTGGCAAGTTCTAGGACCTACCCTAGGTCATTGAGGATGTCCTTGGATGTATAGTAACAATGAAATGGGACACATGGGTTTGCAGGTAGTAAGGGGCAGTGATGAACTTCAACTATTTGAAAGCCTAAGGTGTGAACCTCTGCTTTACCAATCAATGGCTACTAAAGACAGACATTGGACAGAACCAAAAACATGAACATCCAGATCTAATATGGAAGAGGCCAAGAGTGGGAGTTAAAATCCAAGAGAGCCAGAACAAGAACCAACCAGACTAGCACTAATTATTTTAACAAATATCAAAGATTTAAAATTAATAAAAAAATAGCACAAACCCTTAAAAACTGGGGCTTTCCCTAAAAACGTGGCTGACCATCCATGATAGCAGTGGATAGATCACCAGGAAATGAGCACAGCTTGGAAATTTGCAGAAAGCTCCATCGAAGGGGTTTAAATATACAAAATCCAAGGTCGGGAAATAGATTCTCTTGTCACTCTGCCAATGCCCATGAAGAACTGACACTCGAAAGGATCAAGAATATAAACACTGAAATGTAGTATCAATGAGACATCAAGTACTTTGATTTTGTTGAATGGGTAACATTCGAAATAAAAGAGAACCTGCAGAGGAACCAAGAAGACCATCATTGGACGTTTGAGCAAACATCTAAAATGACTTTTAATCTTATCTTCTAATCTAGGACATACACTAAAGACATAGTTGATCATCAATGATGCCATTGGATGTACATACAACCAAGAAATGTGGCAAAGTTAGAAATTAGAAATTTGCAGGTAATACCAACCAGTAACAAGCTTCAACTATATAAAACCCAAGACTTGAAAATACACGGAGCCCTGAGGTGTTCATCTCTGGTGTAGCCATAACTGGCCATCAAAAAACAAACATTGGACAGGACCATAAACATATACTATGAAACTTAGTATCAAAGAGGCAACAAGAAGTGCCTTAGACAGGCAAAAGTAGGACCCGAAATCAGACAAAGAGGAAGAACCAACCAGACCATCAGTAGACATGTGAGCGAATATCACAAAGATTAATATTGTGCACATTTTTTATAAACTGGCTGTCAGAACTTGAATGGGTTCTGGCTGCAGACTTGTGAGCCACACCCCAGGCTGTCCTGCTGGGAGCTGTGCTTGACAGTTGCCTTGTAGGATCTGTTCCCTGGAAAGTTGTGTGGTTCATTCTGGAGCTCAATGTTAGTAGCATCTGTGGGTTCAGTAATGCCGGACAAAGCCAGTCAGCTGCGGCATCCAGGAACTGGATGAATAGCTAATCCCCAGTTCACTCAGGGCTGGTTATACTTTCTCCTGTGATTGTAGTAATTGTTTTGCTGGACCTGAGAGCCTTAACCTGTACCTGAGCCTGTATCCATCCTGAGCCTTTACCCCGAACCCCAGTCCGATCTGCAACCATTAATCTGTACCTGAGTCTATATACAGCCCGAGTCCGTATCCTGAATCCCAGCATGTTCTGGAACCCTAAACTTTGATTCTGCTTGATAGAGAACTTTAAATGAAAGCTTGTTTGGGAACCCGATTCTTGTACCTGCCCCTTGAACCCTGTATCCTTCCTGATCTGGAACCCTGTATCCTGCCTCACCCAGAACCTGTAATTAAGTCTTGTATCTTGAACATCATCTGGATCCAAAACCCCGAACCTTGTATCCTGTCTGATCCGAAACCCTACACTCCAATCTGATCCGGAACCCCAAACCTTTATCTGAGCCCTGTTCTCTAATACTCATGCATATTTATCTGCCCAGACACTTTCAAGATCTAGGACCTACCCTAAAATCATCTCTGGGCATCTATGATGTCCTCTGATGAACAGATAACCCGGAAACTGGAAATTTTTGGGTGGCTTTGACCAATAAGGGACTTCAGCTAAACAAAACCTTTTTAACCTCATTTTAGTTTTTCCATATCTCCAACCCAAAATCCATGCTTCAAGAAGGCATCACCCCCAAAGGAACTTTTTGAAATGTAAAGATTTAAATAATTTTTTTTCATTTTTTTATCATGTTCTAAACCCAGATTCCATCTGACTACATCACTCTCGAAAAAGATTTGAAAGCCTAGAGGCTCCCGACTCCTCCTGAATTAGTCTTACAAAGCGTCTCCGTTCTCATTTATCTCCTCTCTCTAAGAAAAATCATTTCTGTGATCCTGAATTCAAGCTCGTACCAGCCGCATGAATCATGTAGGTACCGTATCGGCTCTCTCGGGAGGTGAGCACCAGCTGTCTCATTGACTCAGCCACTCCGTTGGCTGATTCTAAAGGTGCACTGGCATCATTACCAGAAGGAGCTGTTTAATAAGGTGCCACAATGCTCGCAGTTACCAGGCGGAGGGAACGGAAACATCTGGTACAACACAAAGAACAGTCCATCGCTAAAACCCGGCCTTGGCTACAAGTATCTGAGGATAAATATTCACCGAAGTGAATGCCAACATCTCGAGCCAAGAAGGAACTTCATGTGTAGAAGCCTCGATATTAAACTCACTACAAAAGGTGCACAAATTAAATCAGGTCTCTGTATTATTTCTCCATTTTTAGACAATGGGGCTCATTTACTAAAAGCCTGAATCGCTCATTTTCGTCAGGTTTCCCAAAAATTACCGGTTTGCGCCGAATTGCCCCGGGTTTTTGGCGCACGCGATTGGATTGTGTCGCATCGGCGCCGGCTTGCATGCAATGGAAATCAGGGGGCGTGGCCGTTGGAAAACCCGACGGATTCGGAAAAACTGCGGTATTTTTTTTTTAAAAAAAGTGTGGCTTGACACGCACTTACCTGCACCAGGAATAGGATGGTGAACTCCGGCGGACCTCGGCGCAGCAGCGACACCTAGTGGACGTCGGGCGCACGGACCTTAGTGAATCGCCGGAAGACCTGAACGCACCGCTGGATCGCGACAGGACCGGGTAAGTAAATCTGCCCCATAGGGTTCTCCAGAGAACTACCTTAAAGGGGTTTTCTGTAATTTTTTTTAAATATTAACTTACCACCCAATAAACACTATTGTCATGTAATTAACATTCTTCACCACTTACAATAAGTTTTCAGCTTCTTTTTGTTAAAAAGTAGCTTCTCACTGACACAGCAGAAACTGGTCTGATCACCCTCATCAACAAAACTCTCCTCTCTCATCTCATACTATGACCCAACCCATGCTCTTCCGTCTGCCAGTGATCTTTGATTATTATTTAAAGCGATTGGCCAATTTTCGATAAATTTCTTCCTTTAGACATGTCTATGCATGTACCTGTGTCATCACCTCCTTTGAGAGCTTCAGCCTTCTCTTGTTCTCCCCATGCTGCCCTCAGCATATACACAGCTTCCTCTCTCTCACTGCTCCGGCCCATCCTCATGGCGTCTCCCACTGTGCCTCTTTCTCTCACTTTCCTTCCTCACTGACAGACACAGGAAGAAGGGAAGGGCTTCAGCCACTCCTCTTCATCAGTGCAATCCACAGTGAGCTTGCAGACAGCACTAAAGTAAGTAGCAGGACGGCTAAATCACTTGATGAACATTTAGCTATTATTAAGGCAGTAAAGGCAACTTATTGACAACATTGACAACATGTAAAAGAGTGGCCGACCCTCCTACTCCTGTCTCCAGGACTTCTCCCAAGCTGCACCAATTATCTGGAATGCCCTTCCCAGGACTATGACTTATACCCAACATCCAAAACTTCAAACACGCTCTTAAAATCCTTATCTTTTCAGGTAAGCCGATCACACATGCTAACAACACGTGCGGTGTTGGCACTGATCACAGGTGTTAACCATTGAAATGCCTCTGGCATAGCTGATGAAGGCAGGCACTTAGAGATCACCAGTAAGACTGCCATATACTGCAATATAGCAATCAACCCGCCAAGGGTTAAGTTCAGGTCTAAGTTAAGTTATAAGTCGAAGTTTTAGACTTGACGGTCTAAATAATTGTAAAAAAATAAATAATAAAAACCTAAAAGTTTCCATAGAACCGATATAAAAATTAACAAAAATACATCATAAACACGTTAAGTATCCCATGTTCCAAAATGTATCCAAATATAAAAACGGTTGTTACCGCCAGTAAAGTCCGTAATGGAAAATAGCGCCCAAATGTCCGACCACCACTTTTTTGCCAAGTCGAAACTCAAAGTTGAATAAAAAGTGATCAGTATAGTCGTATAGTTTGCAAAATGGCAGCGAAGAAAATATCATTACGTTCTGCAAAAAACGACACCTTAAAAGGACTGTTCCCCAAAATAGGAAAAAGTTATTAGCGGCAGAAGATGGTACAAGAAATTTTTTCATACAAAAAGTTTACATTTTTCTATTCTATTAAAACATATTACTACCTCTGTAAATGTGGTATCCAGTGTGTGATCGCACCAGCTCAAGGCATAAAGGGGGGGGGGTCATTTGGAATGAAAAATGAAAGGCGTTGTCACGGGTACCCCCTGCGATCCATGTCACGGATTGCCGGCACAACCGTGCCCCTCTCCGTGGCGCCACCCGGGTCCCCGCACCTAACTCACCTCTCCGCGCTCATGCTCCCGTCCGGCCTAGCCCGCATGCATGTCCCGCTCCCTAGGGCGCGCGGGTACTCGAAGATTTAAAGGGCCAGCACACCGCTGATTGGCGCTGGCACTTCCTTATAGGCCGGCTCTTCACAGGATTCTCTGTCGGATCTTTGAGCTCATTGCCTTTGAGAAAGCTTCCCGACGTTCCTTGCTGTGTTCCTGTTCCTGTTTCTCATTTGATGTCCTGTTGTGACCTCGGACTTTGACCTGTGACCTTGAATCTCTGCCGCCAGCCCTGACTACTGCCTGTGCCTGACCTCGAGCCTGGACTCCGATTCTGTACGACCTTGGCTGCCACCTCTGGCTAGTTGCACCTGTGGAACGACCAGTGTCACCCGCCGCAGCAACACCATCCCATTCTGCGGCGGGCTCTGCTGAAAACCAGGTGCCACTTAGATTCCTGTCCCAGGTGTCGGCTTGTACCATCTCCCGCGGTGGTCCAGAGGGTCCACAGACTCTGAACCCCAAAAGCATAAATATGGAGCCCACAAGAAAATAGGGGTCATTTACTAAGGGCCCGATTCGTGTTTTCCCAACGTGTTACCTGAATATTTCCGATTTTCCCTGAATTGCCCCGGGATTTTGGCGCACGCAATAGGATTTTGGCGCATCGGTGACGGCGTGCACGTGACGGAAATCGGGGACGTGGCCGAACGAAAACCCGACGGATTCGGAAAAACCGCCGCATTTAAAAAAAAAAAAAATTTGTCGCGAAGCTTGCACTTACCTTCACTTAGCCCGGCTCGGTGAACTCCGTTTCGATGCTTTTCAGCGCAGCAGCGCCACCTGGTGGACGGCGGAGGAACTACCTTAATGAGGAAAGTGACCTGTGTGTAAATATAATTAAGAATTGGCTGCATAGAAGAGGGAGCACAGGGAAGGAACCAAATAATCCATGGAAATGATTACATATCTATCTATCTATCTATCTATCTCATATCTATCTATCTCATATCTATCTATCTCATATCTATCTATCTATCTATCTATCTCATATCTATCTATCTATTTATCTCATATCTATCTCCTATCTATCTATCTATCTATCTATCTCCTATCTATCTATCTATCTATCTATCTATCTATCTATCTATCATCTCTCTCGTTACTGGATGAGATGCCTTAGTAGCATCTTGGGCGATGGTTATTGTTTCTCATACATACAATCCCAGCCTCCTACAACCGCTATTCCTGACTACTTGACAACTGCCCCCAAATAGACGACTTTCCCTGCACTGACTAATGTGCGGAATAAGGAGAAGGGAAAACCAAGTTGAAGGTCAGAAAACCGAGTTAAACAGTAGGGTATAATTGAAGACAAAATCATAGTCAAGAAAATGATAAAAATAGTAAAACATACAAACTAAAGTCACAACCAAATGGCAACAGAGCACAGAATCAGGAGGCAAAGCATGAGCTCAGCAACTACAGTCCACAAATCACTGACAGGGAAAGCCAGCCTCAAGGAAGCTTTATAGATGTGTAATGAGCGGCAGCTGAGCAAAGCACCAAACACTCATCTACCTCTTACAAAGAAGAAACAAATCTTCTTAATCTGTAATTAAAGGGGTTGTCCAGTGACAGCAAGTCAGACCCTATCTACATGTCTACGTTGCTGTTTGATGGGACCCCCGCAGATCATGAGAACAGGGGTCCATTATAGCTCTATTGCATCCCCAAAAAAATGAGCTGCCACTCCATTCTCTGCTTTAGGAACTGACGGAGCCAACCACAAGCTAGTGCCATAGAGATGAATAGAACTGACCCCCTACTTGTGATCAGCGATGTGGTCCCCATTCTGTGGAAAGGGACCGACCTGCTGTCCCTGGACAACCCCTTTAAAGGAAATCTACCATAAAAATCCATCATGATAAACCAGGACATTACTCATAGATCCAGGCACCGTGACTGCATCAATCTTCTTATATTTCTTATCCATGGCCTCCTTCCTTCTAAAATCAACTTTTATAATTATGCTAATGAGCCAGAAGGGCTCTTGGAGCCATTACTGGAACCACTCGATGCTGTAGCTTCACAGTCTGTTATAGTCTGTCTCCTACTCCCCCCTCCTACCGTGTGAGATTACATCAGGCAAAGGAAGGGGTAAGTGATGAGGGAGCAGGTGGGAAGGGGAGACAGTGTAACAACCTGTGAAACTGCAGTACAGATAATGCATCCCAGATCCATTCAGGCTCATTAGCATTATTTTATTGGTTGATATTAGAAGGAAGGAGACAATGGATAACAAATATAAGAAGATTATCACAGTCCTGGTGCCTGGATCTATGAGTAATATCCCTGGTTTATCAGGATGGATTTTGAAGGTAGATTTCATGAAGCTCAGCAGTAACCCTGCTCTACGCTGATGAGAGGCAAGAATCTGTAAACAGCTGTCTATTAATGGATGTCTCTGTTTTTGCTCCCATGGAGCGTTGAGTAACTCTCTCGCACTTCCTGGTTGCACGTTTGGACCTGCGCCTATTTCAGAGCTTGTATACCAGAATTCTGGCCCACAAGCCCCGGTAACCCCCCCCCCCATGTCTATCTGAATTTCTCATATTTACTTATCTATAATATATTTTATACGTCCCATCCATCTCCTTACGCTATCACTATAACCCCCATGTATCGTCTTATATTTTGCCTTCCCGCCATTGGTATTAATCCCCTCCATGTGTGAGATGTGTGCGGCCGGCGACAGGACAAGTTTGGAAGGTGCCCTTCCTCTTTAATAGATAACCATCACTCACTGACATTGCAGGAAACAAATTGCGTATGTGATGAATAGATACTGGGAGCAAGTGAAATGGGAGATAACCTCCGTGTGACGCTTGTCTTCTTCTATGTATTAAATAAGACATGGCTGCACTGGAAGCCGTATCCACCCATGGGGGGTAGATATGATGGCTACATAGTAGAAAAGATGGAATTCCACAAAGTTCCAACCTATAATCCTACAGTGTTGATCCACAATTGGCCCAAGGTAGAATCTGTTTTTCAAGCAGAACGTCATAAAGTTAGATAAACCTGCCCTTGTACTCTAATCCACCCATTCCCCTAATTGCCTTGCACTCTAATCCACCCATAACCTTAATTTCCTTGGTTAATCTCCTCTCCACCTGTTAGCGTTCAGCTTATACATTAGTGCTTAAAATTTTACACAATGGGGGACATTTATCAGGGCTTGTACGTTACCTTTCGGGTGTACGAGCTTTGAAATAGTCGCACAGCCAGGAATTATGACTATTTTCCTCTTTGTGCCACCTCCACACCAAGTGGGCATGGTGGGGCGCGAAGGAGGGGTGTTTGGCAGCAAAGTGTGCTGGTGCATGGCATAGTTGCCCCATGCCTGTGCACTAGCTATAATCCCTGGTGCAGAATCTACCCCAGAGAGGGCGTGGCTTAGAATTGCCCCTGGAGCCTCTATATATATCCAGCATGATGGGTGTAGCGGGGCTTACATCACATGTGCCAGTGTGTGATAAATCCCCCCCAATATTCCATGTGTGATCTGAATTATGACACTTCTGACCCTCTCATTTTTTTGGGCTTGGCAGCAGCCTCCTGGCATTGATTGCAGAAGTTGAGTCAATGCAGATGAAGCAGAGTGGAAGTTGTTACAGTACTGTGTTCCGGATTACTTCATTTGTATATTAAATTTTCCTATTCGTTTTGTATTTTGCAGCAGTTTGTGCTCCAGAGCTGCTCTTCCTCCAGCTAAAAACTAAGCTGCAGTCATAGTTCTTGGTTTTAGTAGCTGTTATTGCCTCAAGCACATAGACTTAAAATCATAACATCTAAAAAATAAAGATACAGATGAAGCAGAAATCAACTTGTTTTGGGATTGCAACATTTGTGTTTTCATAATAATCCTCCCTAAAATCGACACTTTCCATCTGCTATAGAATCCTCCGGTTCCCCCAGAGCGGCTCTTCCCTCGGTTCGGACATGAAGTTACATAAATATTCATATAAGTACATGCAGCTGTCATATATCACACAGCACTGGCAGCGCGTATGAGCACATGACCGCGCATGCGGATCCGGGGAGCGGGAGGCTTCCATTCACACACAGAGGCTGAACATGCAGTTTTTTAATGGAGGAGACAACATATAGATAAGATACCCTGAGGCCGCCGCTGGAAGTTACTTGTACAATAATTGTCAGTCCCTGTAGGTAATAAAGATGAAATTATGCCACATGACAAACCCATCACTGCTGCATAGATAAGGAGATACTGCAGGGATGTGTCTCCATTGGGAATATTCAGGATGGACACAATAAAGGAAAATCCCATTAATTCTGGTGTAGTGTAGGAAATTAATATAGGCTTTAAAAGGAATGTTTTCATCAGATGTAACTATGCAGATCAGACCTCACACTGCTGTGCTCTGTTCTCTCTGCAGACAGTGTTATGTATTGTCCCTGGAGAGATGTGTAATCAGACCTCACACTGCTGTGCTCTGTGCTCTCTGCAGCCTGTGTTATGTAATGTCCCTGGAGAGATGTGTAATCAGACCTCACACTGTTGTGCTCTGTTCTCTCTGCAGCCAGTGTTATGTATTGTCCCTGAAGAGCTGTGTAATCAGACCTCACACTGCTGTGCTCTGTTCTCTCTGCAGCCAGTGTTATGTATTGTCCCTGCAGAGATGTGTAATCAGACCTCACACTGCTGTGCTCTGTGCTCTCTGCAGCCAGTGTTATGCATTGTCCCTGGAGAGATGTGTAATCAGACCTCACACTGCTGTGCTCTATGCTCTCTGCAGCCAGTGTTCTGTACTGTCCTGGAGAGATGTGTAATCAGACCTCACACTGCTGTGCTCTGTTCTCTCTGCAGACAGTGTTATCTATTGTCCCTGGAGAGATGTGTAATCAGACCATAGCTGTGTGCATGTTGTCAGTAGCAGCAGGACTGTGAAATATGGATTTATACTCCAGTATTGTATCTTCTCTAAGTTTCCTCACACTGCTTTTCTCTGTACTCTCTGCATGGTTTTTAAAAACCATCCTATGGAGAGATGTGTAATCAGACCTTAATGTGTGTTGTTAGTAGCAGCAGGACTGTGAAATATGGATTTATATTCCAGGATATAATTACGGGAAACTTCCAAGAGGTATTCGAAATAAGAGTACATGGCAATCTATAAACTTTAACTCAAGGTAGTATCATCATGTGAAGACATTTGTTACAGGAGGCTCGGGTGACTATCTACGATGTCTATCTTTTATTTGTATCCTGTGGATTTAGGTTTAGTTCTGTGTGTAGTGAGCTCCCCCTTGTGGTGACTGAAAACTGGCAGAATTCTAGAGTTTGTTTGCAGAAAATCTGACCTGTAAAAAGATATTTTATAAACGTTAATAAGAACAGAAATAATATTGCTAAACCAGTCCCCCAATGATTGGAAATGCTGAGAACAATCCCCAGCGATCAGCTCTAATCTAGAAGGAAACCTGACACTAGGTTTTCACATTCCCTGCAGCTCCCCCCACAGGAGAAATGAAACATTGCACATGGGAAGCAAAGTCCAGCTCTCCAGCAACTGATCATATCCACATGAAGACCACCCTACCAGATGTGCTGTGGGTGACTTACATGCCAAATGCCCACAGATGCCAATCAAATGTGCTGCCAGTTGTGCCCTACACACAATGTTCTACTTAATATTCTACTATAAGAGGTGTATTATAATATGTTCTCCTGTAGGTATCTATTGTATATTATTAATGTCTACTGATGTCAGATGTCACTTTAGTAACATACCAAACCAAACTGGTACCTACTGTGTGCCCTGCTGTCACTCTGCATCTCACCCTATAGCTCTGAATGTTATAGATGCCCTCTGTGTGTATAATGGGTGGGATACAGATGGCCAGATGCCCTCCACCCAAATCCAATTCCATTTCCCTCAATATTTTCTCTCCTACCACATGTATTGTGTTCCCTTTGTATAAACTGCTCGATTCCCTACTAATATATATATATATATATATATATATCCTGCATATGATGCACTTCTGTACATGCCAGCTGTCATCACTGTAAATCGTCTGCCCAAGTACATTGCCCTCTGCCCCTGCCTTCTATATGACATACCATCATATGTCCATCACTTATATACTGTCTAGATGCTATATGTGCAAAGTGCAATATAGATTAGATGCCCAGATACCCTCTATATATGTGCAGGGAGTGATATAGATTAGATGCCCAGATACCCTCTATATATGTGCAGGGAGTGATACGGTTTAGATGCCCAGATGCCCTCTATATATGTGCAGGGTGTGATATAGATTATATGCCCAGATACCCTGTATCTGGTCATATAATCCCAGATATATTTGCAGGGAATGATATGGTTTAGATGCCCAGATTCCCTATGCATGTTTGCAGGGTGTGACATAGATTAAATGCCCTCTTTATACGTGCATGGTGCAATATGGATTAGATGCCCTCAACCAAATGCATTGCCACTTCCACTTGATGCCCTCAACTACCCCACCACGTGCCCTATGTGCCCTCTCTAGGTGCTACTCTACCAGATCCCCACTGTTACAGCTGCCCTGATACCAGCTAGGTGTCCTGTGGGTACACTGGATCTGAGAAGGGGGCACACTCTGTAGTTGTACTGCTCCTGCCCCTTCCTTCTGCAGATCTTGCCCTGTTCTCCAGCCTTGGTCCTCTGCCCCCTTCCCGCCTGGCACCCTGGCACAGCTGCTTCTTGCTCCATCCCTGCAGGCTTTTAGTCCGAGATAAGGAGGCAGAAGAGAGCAGCAGCAATCAGTGAGCTCCTCAATCCCAGAAAGCAGGGGCAGCCTATTGCTACTCAGCAACCTATTGCATTGTGACTGCAACCCCCACCCTCCAGCAGACTCCCCCTAGGACTGATCGCCAGCGATCTATCTGCAGCACATTCCTGTCTGATCGCTTCCTGCTGGATTAAACTCAATTCTTCCAGATTGAATCCCAATATTTTTGGTTGCAGATCTTTCCACTTGCCCATCTCTCCACTTCCCCATTTCTCCCCTTGTCTGGTGGTCATGGGGTGTCTAATCTCCCTTGTATCTAGGCGGGTGAGAGCTCTCCAGGTTTTGTAAAGTGGATGCCAGAGTTGGATTTATGTTCCTGGAGGAATAGTCATCCGAGCAGGAGATCACAAGCAAGTTTCACCCAGGGAAGGATGCAGGCTGTATATTGCATCTCTGCGCTGCTGCTGCACTCCACTCTGCACCTGGTAAGTTTATCCCCCACTTCTCCTACTTAATGCACAACCAGGGACCCCACAGGCTGCAGGGACTGACTCCCACTAATGCCAGGGTGCCCTTGTTTCTAGTAGAGGTCATTTGCTGTAGGTTACATCATGGGGGTGCAGCTGGGGGGCTGCAATTTCCAAAATCAGAGGAGTGCACTAGTAGACCTAGGGGCTGTGCAAGAGCTGGTGCACTAACAGTCCCAGCATAAGGGACTTTGCAAATGCTGGGGAGTTACTACTACGACTACCAGCATCAGGCTACAGAACTAATAGCCGCATTATTCGCTGAATTTTAAGAGCTAATAAACCACTTCTCCTCGCAGTGTGTTCTTTGTAAGAGTTTGTGCACTACTACTCCCAGCATTAGGGGCTTTGAAACTATAAGCCTCAGCTTCAGGATCGCAGCATTAGCTGGTGAACTATAAGTATCAGCAGGTTTTACAATAGACCTCTGTAAATTCCATCCTGTGTAAATTCCCGACTACACTACAAGTTCATCCAATAGTCGTCTTTCCAACAGCTGGAGGACTACTACTCCAAGCATCAGTGACTTGTGCAGAAACTACTAAACTATAACTCCCAGAATCGGGAGGATTACTAGGACAGGACTTCTACCATCCCCATCCTCTAGGGTTTTGGAATAGCTGGTGAACTATTAGTCCCAGCATCAGCATAATTGCAAGACCTGTTAACCCACCAACCTCAGGGGTTTTGTATCAGCGAGTATTAAGAGCTGTCAGAGCTGGTGAACTACTATTACCAGCATTAGGGACAGCTAAAAATTCCAAAAACTGGCATTTCCAATCTCAGTAAATCTCGAAATATGTGACTTTACGAAAGTCCGACTACAGGACAAGTTCAACTATAGTCGTCGCAACAACAGCTGATGGACTACCACTAGTATATTTGCCTTTTATAGAGTTAATAAACTACAAGTCTCAGTATCTTACACTTCCAACATCTTGAAGACTTCATGCTCCGACATCTGAGGCTTTGCAGGAGCTACTTCAAGTGTCTGTAGCGTTTCAATAGGGTTCCGTGTCGTCGGTTAACCTATCTGAGGATTTTTAGCACATGGGTGACTACAATTTGCTCCTTATTGACTCATATTGTTAGTTTTTCTTATTACAGACTAAAAACTCCAGAGCTTCCTTAAAAGTTTCTCTTCTTTCATTTGCAAATAATCAAATATCATATAAAAGGGAACATAGAACAGGATACAAACACACATATATATATATATATATCCATGGGGTTTCTGCATGTTATAGGGGAGATATAGCAGTAGTGATTAACCCCACTATTTCCTCTCTGATACTTAGTATTGGGTAACTTATATACAATAACTTTATAATGATATGGTATAAGATGCAGATGATTGTAACTAAAGTTAACCTTTTATCTATCGGGTTACTAATGAGCCTAAGTAGTATGTATCGGTATGTGCATGTGTAGCTATAGGTACAGAATGTGGTGGGATTTAGAAAGTTCTGTAGTAGTGGGAATTCTTAAAGGGGTTCCCTTGACAAAAATCCAATAATCCCAGTAAATGAATACACATGAGGCAGCTTCATACATTAACCTGAAGAATAAAAAAGCGATCAAAAATGCTGAAAAAAAATCCCAAGTTTTCTGTTTTTCCTTCTTGTGCCACCAGAGGGCGCTGCACATCACGCTCCCTGACACTTTTAGGTTGGCAGGTGAACTCTGAGGCCTCAGACCCAGCTGTTTGCTCTTCACCCCCCCCCCCCCCTCCCCCCCCCCCCCCTCCTTTACTTTTTTGTGTTGATTAAGATTCATGAACTTCACTTTTAGAAGCCTCTGCCGTGAATTGATAGGAAATCCGGAGTCTGGAGATGCAGAATAATAAAAAGGGAGACTTGACCAAACAGCTGGGGGCTGAATCTGTAGTCCTGAGCCCTTTGCAGGAGGATATTGGACCCCCACTATGTAAAACGCAAAGAGCGGTCAAGGCTCAATGTGAACAGTGTTTGTTGGCACTAAAACTGTTTTCTCCTCTCATTATAACAACTAAGCCGAATTTATTCAGATTTGGCGCAGGGGCTGAACAACAGGCGCATTAATTCTGCTTTAATTGTAAACTGGGAGCATTTGAGGAGCATTCAGTGTGCAAATTATGCTGATTCAATTACCGTTTAGTTACAGACTTCATTACCTGAATGCATTTTCACAGGGGGTTGGCAATTGTGGAAGAGGAGACAATTTTCCAATTTCCAACTTCAAGACATTGCAGCTTGTGAGCAATAAAAACCAAGAATTACAAGAGAAAAAAAAAATTACATTGGGGAATTCGACTGTGAAATCCAAAATCCAGTGGGGTCAAGTCTTCTCTTGAGCGATTTCCTCCACTTAATCATGTGCACATCCCTTATATCCCTTATATGAATCTATAGGATCTACTGGATCTTCTTGTAAGAGCCTATAGATCCAGATAGTCCCATCCATTCAATATAATATGGGGGATTGGGATTACATTTTTTGGAAAAAAGACAATGAAGAAGAACCACAATGGGTCAGGAGAATTCTATGGTGCTGTCCCTGGTGCTGATTGTCCCAGCATAGCGCACACCCCCCCAGTAAAAAAAAGGGGAGCTCATATCTCCCACTATGGAAATCTCCACCAGTGACCTAATGAAGATACATCTGGATGAACATTATATCCTCCTGGACATATCTTATAGCTGCTCCTACCCTGATACACTGTAACGAATTGCATCAGAAAATGAGGCTTCAGGAACTGAACCATCGACTATGGAGTCCAAGTTACAGTGAAAGGACAGATCCAAGGGCATTCAGGGAACTGCAGTAGTGCACAGATATAGGTGTGATCCATACTGCACTCAAGTACTGGTTATACATACACGCACAGCTACATGCCAGCACATACACTATACATACATAAAACATTGACCCATGTACACATATACTGGTCATGCACATACTGGGCATACATATACTGGGCATACATATACACACATACTGGTCATACACATACCGTTCATACACATACACATATATTGGGCATACATATATACACATACTGGTCATAGTTATACACACATACTGGTCAGACATATGCACACAGCTTAATGCAGCAGATACACTATAGATGCATAAAACACACATGCTCACCACACAAATACTGGTCATGCAAAAACACATAATGATAATACCTATATACACAGCTTTATGTCAGCACATACACTATAGATGTAAAAAAACACATACACATATACACACACATACTGGTCATACATATACACACATACTGGTTATACCTATGTACACAGCTTCATGCCAGCACATACACTGTATATGCACCACACAAATACACTCACATACTGGACGAACATACACAAACATGTACGTTGCACATATACTCACAGACCAGTCACGCACACACATAGCCTATAGATGCATACAATATACATACACACATACTAATACATATTTGATATAGATATGCACAAAGCTTCACTTAAGCACATACAATATAGATGCATAAAAACATATATACACATAAAGGCACAATCTGTGCATCCCAAGGCATGTACACAAGTTTACTGGAGATATATAAAAACATACATACACCAATACATACACATATGGTGGAGATACATGAAAGCCTACACACACACCAACGTATACACATCAATAGGATCGCACATACACGAACTTACTTTTTCTGCAGGAAAAGACACATATATACGATAGATACATAAAACCTGCACACTTACATACATAATACATACATACATACATACATACTCTCTAGATTCATCAAACCTGCACACATACATACACTGCAATATAAGCAGATATGTGTGCCTTCAAGTATACACATATACATACTGTGGATATATATAATATATTATATTTTCTGATATATATTCTTATACACTGTAGATATACAAAAACAGCACATGCATATCTATACACACCAAACATCCAAATACAAACGCACACACGGTACGCATACACACATGCTTATACTGTAGATCTATAATATTTCCATCACACACACCAATAAATGCACACACGGTACGCATACACATGCTGTATACTGTAGATCTATAATATTTCCATACACACCAATAAACGCACATACTGTACACAGTATCTACAGGCATACACATGCAGATACTGTGCATACACACTGTTCTTACAGAAACAATTAGACATATTATGATGTGCATACATTTACATATTCATATTGGACACCATAACATACACATAAACGCATCGTTTCATAACCATATTCATACTACATACATACATAGAGAGGTAGATATCCAATTCTCTCTAATACCTACACACATACAGATTCATATAAATAATACTTACATACACATACCTACCTACACAGACGCTTTCATACACTCACATCCATACAGTAACAGTACATAGCTATAGATTTACTATTACCATCCTGATATAATTATAGGGGGGGACCTTCCCTCCCAAAATCCATCCAAGTCTTTGGATATATCTCTGGAAATATTAATAAATATAGTCCAGGTGCAGCAGCTCCTCTCCTCTGGGACTGAATCTCCTAATTAGAGGAAAGAGGAGAAGACGCTTCCTAATATTCATACACTCACCCGGTAATACAATGCAGTCACATGCGGTAATAGTCACCCTGCACGATCGCTGGGTATTTAGTAGTAATTATTCAATCCATTATCTATCTAATATCTCTTTATCCTTCTATCCTTCTGTATAATGCAGTGCAGTACAGGTCCATACACACTGAACACACCGCACAAGCGGCTCCGCATGCGGCTTTATAATCTAGTGTAATTACTGTCCTATCAGCTCCATGGGATGAATTACCGGGTGTAATGAGGGTCTGCACATGGTAGGGTGGGGGCTCCAGTCTGACACCTCAATTATTTTGGTTCATTTCTGGAAAGGTCAGGCCGGTGATAAAGGCGCAGGATTGAGTCTTTGCTGGAAGGGACATTATCATTTGGGGACAATAAGGAGACGGTTCTGGACCTGGAGGAGGGTTTTAGGGACTAGTAAAAATCTGTAGCAGAACAAGTGACATTTGCTGAGTGATATTGGGGGGAAGGGGGAGTTTAACCCCTTACTGATATCTCTAATTTACTATGTGGAACTATAGAAGATATAAGCGCCATACTGGACGATATAGGACTATCTATCTATGTATCGTTTTAGTCCTATCTATCATATACATACATGTATAATTTCATATATCATCTCACATATTATCTGTTCAATCTTTGTATCTATTCTTAGCTAGCTTCATTAGACCCTTTGCAGATACATCAATTAGTATAATGTTGCGACTAATAACTTAACTAAAAATATCAATTTTTTAATAAATTACCATATTTTCCCTATAGTTTAGTTAATACTAATAGGTTAATTAGTAACTCTAGGATATCTATCTATCTAATAATTATCAATCGTCTCACAGCTATCTATGTATATATATTTATATATGTATACACGTAGAATACATATATTATACACATATAATGACAGTGGGAAACGTCACGTGTATTGTAATAAATGACCTTATAATTACAATGTATCTACTGGATCTTTCATTCTGTCTACTGTCAATATCTATCCATATATTCCTTTTTTACCTTTCATATGTTATATCTCTATACACTTCAATATTTTTTTTTATAATTATACATATAGTAGTGGACCTTATCCTTCTTTATAATGGAGCCTAATGGAGCCCATATACTACTCGGCACAGTATATGTAAAATAGTAAAGCTGATCATATGTTATTTTATAGTGGATATAGTAGTGGATATTATATAATATAGTATATATGTACTATATATATATATATATTAAAGCAGATTGTATGTGATGTAATATATACTGTACAATATAGGTATGTAGTTATACAGCAGATATGTAGGATACAATATATACTGTACAATATAGGTTTCTAGTAGTAAAGCATATATAGGATACAATATATACTGTACAATATAGGTGTGTACTAATAAAGCAGATATATAGGATACAATATATACTGTACATTATAGGTTTCTAGTAGTAAAGCATATATAGGATACAATATATACTGTACAATATAGGTGTGTACTAATAAAGCAGATATATAGGATACAATATATACTGTACAATATAGGTTTCTAGTAGTAAAGCATATATAGGATACAATATATACTGTACAATAAAGATATCTAGTAGTAAACTAGATATATAGGATATAGTATATAATGTACCATACAGATATGTAGTAGTAAAGCAGATATGTAGTGTAATCTATACTGTACACTAAAGATATGTATTACTATAGCAGATATAGAGGATTTAATACATACTGTACACTATAAACAAGCAGTACTCAAGCAGATTATATAAAATGTATTGTACACTATACACTGTAGATATGTAGTAGTAAAGTAGATTGTATATGATGTAATGTATATAAATATCAAGAATGTACAGTGTAAAGGTGAATATATATATATTCAGTATACTTGGTCGCATTGAATGCAGTATATATTAACACTATATATCTATTGTAAGGAAGGAGACAATGTATAAGCAGATAAAAATCATACATATTTAACCCTATGCATTCCAGCCCAGAGGCTCTGAGCCCCCTATACTGGTGGTGTATTGTGACCTGCACCCTCCTGCATTATTTTCTCTGGAGATTTTCTTCTTCAAAACTTGGTGTCTATAATATATGAGCAGTTTTATTCCTGTGGTGAAGCCCCCGACACCACCACCACCACTCTAGGGGGAGATTGGCAGGCTCTTCTATAAGGAATGTGGCTATATAGAGAGAGGTGGGGGTCTGGGGGCTGGAGATGAGTGGGGGTCCTCCTCCCAGGCCTGGCAAACACTTCATCAAGGATAAAAAGCCTCTGCTGCTGCTGCTAGGATGTCACTCAATTTATTGTGAAAGTCGAATGAATTACATGTAATGAAAGTTCTCCCCTGATGAATATTACCAGCAATTTCCCGAGTTGGCTGTCACATTGATATGAGGAAATGCCACCCCACCCCCCACCACCTAATACTCAATTACCAGGTTCTTCAAGAGCAGTTTTTATTGGTTTGATAGATGTAAAATGTCTGGTTTATGGAGAAATTTCTATAGAAGTCATCTCTGGGCTTCCTATAGAGAAGAATGGCCACATGGAACCTTCTAAATATTCTTGGCTTTCAGATATAGACCAAGCCCTGCCACCTTGTGGAATTGTCAGATGATTTATTATACTGGTATTTATTTTGTATGGCTCCTCCAGTCTTTACAAGGAACCAAGGGAATTCCATGCTTAACCTTAGTCGAGAAGGGTCAACTAGACCCGAAGTCTACAGAAGAAACTAGACATTTGGTCTACTGAAGGAACGAGACTTGTTTTCTACATAGGAACCAGACTCATGGTCTACTTAGGGAACTAGACCTGCCATCTAGAGAAGGAACTCGACTCGTGGTCTACAGAAGGAACTAGATCTACAATCTGGAGAAGGAACCAGACTCATGGTCTACAGAAGGAAATAGAATGCTACAAACTGCGAAGGAACCAAATGGTACAAGATAAGATGGTAGAGCTAGACTTCACTAGGACGATGCCTGAACTAGATCTACAATTCTGGAGAGGAACCGATCATGGTCTACAGAAAGGAACTAGATCTACAATCTGGAGAGAAGGAACCAGACTCATGGTCTACAGAAGGAACTAGAGTTACATGGAGAAGGAACCAGACTCATGGTCTAGAAGGAACTAGAGATGCCGTTTTGAGAAGGAAGCGAACTAGATCATGGTCTACTTAAGGAACTAGACAGACATCTAGAGAAGGAACTAGACTCATGGTCTACAGAAGGAACGTAGATCTACAATCTGGAGAGGGAATCAGACTCATGGTCTACAGAAGGAACTAGATCTACAATCTGGAGAAGGAACCAGACTCATGGTCTACAGAAGGAACTAGAGACTGCAGTTTAGAGAAGGAACTAGACTCATGGTCTATAGAAGGAACTAGAGATGCAGTTTAGAGAAGGAACAAGACTCATGGTCTACAGAAGGAACTAGATCTACAATATGGAGAAGGAACTAGACTCCTCAGGGGGGAGAG
>WNYA01000015.1:56993-69992 GCA_019512145.1 Engystomops pustulosus
TCTCATATCTATCTATCTATCTATCTATCTATCTCATATATATCTATATCATATCTATCTATCTTTCTATCTATCTATCTCATATCTATCTTTCTATCTATCTATCTACCTATCTCATATCTATCTATCTACCTATCTCATATCTATCTATCTATCTATCTATCTATCTCATATATATCTATCTCCTATCTATCTATCTATCTATCTATCTATCTATCTATCTATCTCATATCTATCTATCTATCTATCTCATATCTATCTATCTATCTACCTATCTCATATCTATCTATCTATCTACCTATCTCATATCTATCTATCTATCTATCTATCTATCTCATATCTATCTATCTATCTATCTATCTATCTCCTATCTATCTATCTATCTATCTATCTATCTATCTATCTATCCTTATAGCTATGTACACACACATTTTACACCACTCTCCATATGCCACTCGTTGTGCTCCCTCTCCCCTCCCTCTCTCTCAATTTGCAGTATAAGAATAAATCAGGTTTATCAGATGTAGCAGAGCTGAATTTGTTCCATAGTTTCCCATCTTGCAACAGACATAATCAGAAAGCCAGGAAATCCATTGCATCCCATGACCTGAAAATGAACAAACTCTTCAGTCCATAAGAACCAAGTGACCTCTGCTACATCTCTCTATACTGTGATGTAGTGTAATGTATGTGAGCAGGCTGTCAGCACCAGGGAGAGCTCCCCTATAGACAGTCACTCCCCACTATCCACTCCAGGCCCGATGATTCTTGGCTTTTATCAATCCTTAAGAAAGAAAGATACCTCTTCCCTTTGATTATAACAATGTGAGATCAGGAGAACATTTCTAGGTCTTAGCACAAAGGGTTAAGCCTGGTGTCTCTTAAGGAGCTGCGTCGGTGCCTTTGTAGCTGTACAGGGTGGGCTTGTCACAGGACCTCACTACATCTCTGATAAATGAGACATTTCTGCCGCAAATGTACAGGAATCTTTATTGATTTGGTATCTTCCTTCCCCTGCTCTCGCCGCCTTGTTTTAAGTAATTTTTTTCCTACTTTAAGTCATAAGATTGGAACAAGCTCCTTATAATTTTGATAAATGAGCTGAGATGCTCCTTATTGATTGGCTGCTGTTAGAGGAAATCACCTTTAAGGAGGCCTTGCTAGTCATTAATACTGACACTGCAGCCCCTCTGGTGACAGCCCCCTGGGATTTGCAAGTAGCCAGAGTCACTGACTCTTCAGAAAGTTCTATGGATCCTCTTAAAGGGGCTGAAAAACATATTTCCTAGTGGAGTAGATCCTCTTTCTATTGGGGGGGGGGGGGGGTGTCACTTTGGAGGACCTGAGTGTGTATATATATATATATATATATATATATATATAGTATATTATATTAGTATATAGTACAACTATTTCTTTAAATAGAAACAGTGTAATACTTCTTTTCCCCTGTGGTGGCGTCATAGAGCTATTGGATATTTACAGTATGACTCCTTCCTGAATCACAGCTGATTTTTGGGGATCCCAAAGTTTGTTTAATAGAAAACCAAAACAATATCGTTTAATAGAAAACAATAGCACAAATCACACAACCCCATTAATACTACTAAAATAACCAACAATCCTCTTATATTCTACTTTCTTCTATAGTAATAGCCACAAATTGTAATTTTTACTCTTTATTAGGCAAATACATAACACAGGTAATCGACTGATATAACGAGCCGTGCACCTGTGTGACATCGCATGACAAGGGATATAATGAACCATGCACCTGTGTGACATCACATGACCAGGGATATAACGAGCCGTGCACCTGTGTGACATCACATGACCAGGGATATAACTAGCCGTACACCTGTGTGACATCACATGACCAGGGAAAATAAACCGTGAACCTGTGTGACATCACGTGACCAGGGATATAACGAGACGTGCACCTGTGTGACATCACATGACAAGGGATATAACGAGCCATGCACCTGTGTGACATCACATGACCAGGGATATAACGAGCCGTGCACCTGTGTGACATCACATGACCAGGGATATATTGAGCAGTGCACCTGTTTGATTATGCAATACTGTAACCAGGCATTTGTGTATGTTGTTAGTAGCAGGAGGGAGTGTCCTCACACTGTTGTTCTCTGTGCTTTGAGCTTCTCCTCAGCCCTTCCTTCTGCTCTTAGTAAAGATTAGGAGACCTGAAAGCGGATAATAGTGCTGTGGAGGTTTTCTATGCAGAGAAAGTACAGCACAGCAGTGTGAGGACAGACCCCTATATGCTACAATCCTGGGATATACATCCATATTTCACAGTCCTGCTGCTACCAATAACATCCACAAAGGTCTGATTACACATCTCTCCAGGGACAATGGCTGCAGTCACACCTCCTGGTAAATTCCCTCTTGCAGCAGTCAGTGCGCCCCCTGCAGGCATGTGTGAGTGCTGCTGGAGGTCACCTTATAATTTCTAGTGACAGTGGAGCCCCCGATGTCAGCGGCAGGTGATGCAGCAGCGGTGCAGAGCTTCAGTCTCGTTTTCTTGCTGTAGTTCGTGTAATGTTGGCTGTAGCTTTATTTCTGTTTAACATTTGACCAAGAAGGAACAAAGCGCTCAGTGTGTTACTCCGCAGCTCATTAGGATGCAGGGCTGTGGGATAACACTAGGGGGGTCACAGGGCGCAATACAGAAGACGGAACATGTGGGGGAGGGGGAGGCTGCAGACACTACACCTGCAGGACACATCATGATAGACTAGATACAGCGTCCACATCTATAAGACTATTAATGGAAGGATCCATGGGTGCTCCTTACTTATTTTCCAGGATTGTAGCTTCTCCAAGTGCACTGGGTGTGTGTCCTCACACTGCTGTGCTCTGTGTACTCAGTGTTATACATTTTCCCTGAAGAGATGTGTAGTCATACATTGGTATATGTAGTTAACAGTTGCAGGACTGTGGATTTATATTCCAGGATTGTAGCTGAACCAAGTGCAGTAGAGGCATGTCCTCACACTGCTGTGCTCTATTTTCTCTTCAGACGGTGTTAGGTATTGTCCAAGGAGAGGTGTGCAATCATTCTTTTGTGTATGTTGTTAGAAGTTGCAGGACTTTGGATTTATATTCCAGGATAGTTGCTTATCCAAGTGCAGTAGAGGCATGTCCTCACACTGCTGTGCTCTATGTTCTTTGCAGCCAGTGTTAGGTATTGTCCAAGGAGAGGTGTGTAATCATTCTTTTGTATATGTTATTAGCAGATGCAGGTCTGTGGTGAAATATGGATGTACATTCCAGGATTGTAGCTTATCTAAGTGCAGTAGAGGCATGTCCTCACACTGCTGTGCTCTATGTTCTTTGCAGCCAGTGTTAGGTATTGTCCAAGGAGAGGTGTGTAATCATTATTTTGTGTATGTTAGCAGTTGCAGGACTGTGGTGAAATATGGATTAATATTTCAGGATTGCAGCTTGTCCAAGTGCACTGGTGACGCGTCCTCACACTGCTGTGCTCTCAGCTCCATAGCCAGCTTCCAATTATCATAAAACACATAGATGTTTAGTTTGATTTTCGCACCTAAGTTCAAATAAATGCAGGTACAGTAGGTGTCGTAGGGCTGTTGGGTCATTAAAAGCTAAGTGTCCATAGTGTGACAGGAAGTGTTGTCATGAGGACACAGATAGAAAAGTGTTCCTTCAGATCATTGGCCAGACTAATATGTCATCCACCTGCTTGTAATCACAGCCCCCTGTTCATTACAAATCTAGTAGCCAAAGTATACTATAAGAACAAGAAGTGTTGTCATAGGGATATAGGAAGAAAATCTCTCCTGCAATATTAAGGGGTCTTCCAATCATGTGATCGCCAGGCAGAGCACCTGAGAGCACAGACGGACACCCCTTACCCTATAGGGAGCAGTGTAGATCCTATAGATGCCACAGTTACAGTGAAAAACAAGTAAGAAAATAAATATTTATACCATAATGACCTAAATATATACATAAATAATAAGAAATATTAAAAAAAATCTGCTATACTGAAAAATTAAATATCATAAAAAAAAAAATAAAACCTTTGCTATGTTTTCTTGATTTTAAATGTGATATTTTTTTTATATTTTATTTATATTTTTTTTAATATATATTTATGTTGATACATTTTATTTATGATAGCATTTGATATTGAGGAAGAAACAATGTAACACAATAGGGAACCCAATACGTAGTATAAAAAATGAAGTTTTTAAAAACATGTTATTTCAATTTTTTTTACTAATTGAAAAAGGGACTTTAAAAAAATCCCCAAAAATGCTATAAATTCACCCAAAAATTAAATAATCCCCCAAAAAGATTTTTAGTTCATTTCATCCAAGATAAGATTTCTCTCGGTGAACACGTGGGAGGAGGAAGGTAAAAGCTGCTTCGGCGTCTAATGCAGGTTCTGAGCGGTGACTGGGGATGTAATTGCAAGGCATAATGGGGCGAGCGCGGAGAATGAGCAGGCGCCGGGTGTTAGTGAATGCGGGGGATGGGACAGGGGGGAATTAGAGTAATGGGATAGAAGGGAACTGCAAATTGGAGTGAAAGATTTAAAGGGATATTCCAGGATGTATTTATTCATTGCCTATTCTTAGGAGTTTGGCTGCAGTTCCCTGAGCCGTCTGATTGACTAGGGTGGCGCTGTTCTAGAAAAACTCAAAAGTGGTTATCCAATATGGAGAAACTGCTGCACAGCTACAGGAGAGTCTGTAAACTATACAAATTAACCCATAATCACCATTCTGCCATTCTCTGTTCCAGCACCACAGCTCCTGTCCCTGCTTCTCTCTGCTTCTTGTGTATATAGAAAGTTGTAGTGGTGACATCACACCAAGAGGAGCCAATCACTAACCTCAGCAGGCACCACAGTGTTCAGCTGAAGCCAGTGATAGGCTGATGTAGTCATGTGATGTCACTGCTGCAAAGAGACCAACAGGGGCAGAAGCTGCTGTGCTGGAACAGAGGGAAGTATTGAAGGAAGTTATGGTCCTTATCTTATTTACAGTCTTCCTAACAATTGGAAAAACATCCAGGAAGACCCCTTTATGGAGGACATCCTGGAAGACCCCTTTATGGAGGACACATGTCCAAATGAACGCAGCGGTCTCTTCATTTTCTGCATTTATTCTTTTAATAGAGCTGATGTGCAGTACCAGAAACAGCCTGTGGATAAAGGTGGCGCTGTTTACAAATTTAAAAAAGACCTTTTTTTTAAATTCTGTCTTTTTTTATTTTTTGACAAAATAGAGGACATAGAAAATTAAGAGATCTGGAGGATTATAAATGACCTATAATCTCCCTCCCCCCCGTACGGGTGTTGTCTGTAACTTTACAATAAAGTTACCTTGAACTTTCCAATTTGGATTTGCTGCTAGTTGTCAGTGCCCCCTAGATTGTAGCTTCTACAAGTGAGCTGGGGTGTGTCCTCACACTGCTGTGCTCTGTTCTCTCTGCAGACAGTGTTATGTACTGTCCCTGGAGAGGTGTGTAATCAGGCGTTTTGTTGTTAGTAGCAACAGGACTGTGGATTAACCTGGATTTATATTCCAGGATTGTAGCGTCTCCAAGTGCCCTGTGGGAGTGTCCTCACACTGCTGTGTTCTGTGCTCAGTGCAGCCAGTGTTATGTATTCTGCCTTTATGTATGTTGTTAGTAGAAGCAGGACTATGCTATACAGATTTATATTTCAGGATTGTTGCATCCCCACTACCCTGGGGGAGTATCCTCACACTGCTGTGCTCTGTGCACAGTGCAGACAGTGTTATGTATTCTGCCTTTATGTATGTTGTTAGTAGAAGCAGAACTATGCTATACGGATTTATAATTCAGGATTGTTGCTTCTCCAAGTGCACTGGGGGTGTGTCCTCACACTGCTCTGCTCTGCTCTCTCTACTGCCATTGCTAGGTATTTTCCTCGCAGAAATGTGTAATCACATCTTTGTGTTTGTTTTTAGTAGCAGCAGGACTGTGAAATTCATTTTACACGATTGTAGCTTCTCCAAGTGAACTTGGGGCATGTCCTCACACTGCTGTGCTCTGTGCTATGTGCAGGCATTGTTATATATTGTCCCTGAAGAGATGTTTAATCCTACCTTTGTGTATGTCGTTAGTAGAAGCTGGACTGTGATATATGGATTTATATGCCACAATTGTATCTTCTCCAAGTGCCACAAGGACGTGTCCTCACACTGCTGTGCTCTTACCTCCTTAGCAAACTTACAATCAATACCTCTTCAATGGTCAAATTTGGATTTTAGATTCAATCTTGTTGTCAGTGCCCCCTAGTGGTGGCAGCAGACAGACCAAATGTTATAATCTAGTTCACTAGGGGGGGCACATACTTTACATCACACACGCTGTCACTCTCTACAGAACATATTGCCATAACTTTTGATTAATCCTCATTTCATATTGTTCTCAGTTTTCCCAGATTTCCGACCCCTCCGGATTGTGGATTCATTATGTGCGGATTATATGATTAGTCCCATCTGGCGGCCAGGACTGCCGCGTGCCAGATGTTATTTCCACTTGTCACTTTGGGGTCTTCAGTCATAATTAGGGGATGTTTTACCTTCCATTTCACTTAAATATTATTATTACATAGACGGAGGAATGTTACCCTGCCGTTTGATGCATGAGAAGCCATTGATGGCTATTGATGTCAACCGTTGCAGCTCATAGTATCATATCTAGCTGCAGCAGGTTGTCAGAGTTATCATATGATGCTGCAGCAGGTTGTCAGAGTTATCATATGATGCTGCAGCAGGTTGTCAGAGTTATCATATCATCACTGCAGCAGGTCTTGTAGAGTCATTATATCAAGCTGCAGCAGGTTGTTGGATTATCATATCACCCTGCAGCAGGTTGTCAGAGTTATCATATCACCCTGCAGCCAGGTTGTCAGAGTCATTATATAACGCTGCAGCAGGTTGTTGGAGTTATCATATGATGCTGCAGCTGGTTGTCACGAGACTCATATAAGCTGCAGCTGGTGTTTTACACTTTTCATATCATGCTGCAGAGGTTTTTCAGAGTATCATATCATCCGGCAGCAGGTTGCAGAGTTTTACATATCGCGCTGCAGCAGGTTGTCAGAGTTCTCATATCACACTGCAGCAGGTTTTCAGAGTCATCATATCATCCGGCAGCAGGTTGTTAGAATTGTCAGACAGAGTCATCATATTACGCTTAGTAGGTTGTCAGAGTCATCATATCACGCTGCAGCGGTTGTCAGAATTGTCATATCATGCTGCAGCAGGTAGTTAGTTTTCATATGACACTGCAGCAGGTTGTCAGAGTCATCATATCACACTGTAGCAGGTTTGCAGAGTTCTCATATCACGCTGAAGCAGTTTTTCAGAGTCATCATATCATCCGGCAGCAGGTTGTTAGAGTTTTCATATCAAGCGCAGAGGTTGCAGAGTCATCATTTACACGCTGCGGCAGGTTGTCAGAGTCATCATATCGTGCTGCAGCAGGTTGTCAGAGTCATCATATTACAACTGCAGCAGGTAGACAGAGTCATCAATAAGCTTAGTAGGTTGTCAGAGTCATCATATAACGCTGCAGCGGTTGTCAGAATTGTCATATCATGCTGCAGCAGGTAGTTAGTTTTCATATGACACTGCAGAGGTTGTAAGAGTCATCATATCACACTGTAGCAGGTTGTCAGAGTTCTCATATCACGCTGCAGAAGTTTGGCAGTGCCGTCATTTCCTGCAGGTTGTCAGAGTCATATCACACTGCAGCAGGTTGTCAGAGTTGTCATATCAAGCTGCAGCAGGTAGTTAGAGTTTTCATATAACGCTGCAGCAGGTAGTTAGAGTTTTCATATAACGCTGCAGCAGGTAGTTTAGAGTTTTCATATAACGCTGCAGCAGGTTGTCTGTGTTTTCATATTGTCATGCAGGTTGTCAGAATTGACAGATCAAACTGCAGTAAGTTGTCAGAGTTCCATATGCTGCAGGTTATTATAGTTGTCATTTTACCTGCAGCAGGTTGTCAGAGTTGTCAAAAATATCATTTCACACTTCAATGGGTTGTCGGAGTCCTCAATTCAGGCTGCAATATGCATTGTCAGAGTCACATATTATGCATGCAGCACAAGTCCTGCTACAAACTGTACATCTGTCCACCGTATGCATAATGTATGATACAAATATTACATAAAAGCATAGAATGAAATAAAACATACATAAAATGAGAAAACTTCTCTCCAAGGGCTTTCAATGTGGCAATCAGAGACTTACCTTACCAGAGACTTACTTAAAGTGGCAGCACGACTAAGACTCAGACAGGAGTATTGAGAGCTGCGCATGCGCAGCTGCATCTTCATACTCTTCAGAAGACCCAACATTCCACAGATCCTATTTGTGATTGATTCAGTCCTAAACCTCCGGATTGAGGTCCCCCTGTCTCATGGCGATGTAACATCAACCACTGTGATGCGCAGTCACAGCTTTATACTCGTCATAATGCAGACCAGAAAAATAACCACATGATATGTCCCAAATCTGCATTAGCACCCCATCTCTGGGGCTGTAGCCTAGAAGGACATTGGGACTTGCTAGATTCCCCAATTTCCCAGCAACTCAGCATAGATATGTAGTCGTGTGTGTACAACTAACAATTCCTGCTGGTGATTTTCTGGACCTTAACAGACAGTATAGAGAACTGCGCCTGCACAGCCTCATATTCATACTTGTGAAGACGATGCAGTCCACGGAAGAGATCCTAAATTTGCGATGGATTCAGTCCCTGACCAAGGATTGGCATTCACTGAACACCCGTTTCAAGTCCACGTAGTATGAAGATCTGGCTGTGCAAGCGCAGTAATCTTAGTTTGTGTTTTTGAAATACTCAATACTCAAATACTCATATACATAAAAAATAGCAGTTGCACTTTCATACTTGTTATACTATAGACCACAAAATTATCCCCAGGATATGGCAAATCTGCATAAGGATCCTCTGTAGGCGTGTAGGATAGTGGGACAGTCGCGCATGTGCAAATAACAATAAAAAATCCTTAGTAGTTAGTGTTGTCAATTTTATTTGTCTTTTCATGAAGACGATGCAGTCCACAGTATTCATCCTATATTTGTGATTGATTCAGTCCCTAAACATATCTTGATGATTGGGATCCAATGACACCCCCAAAAATGTAGCTGCGCATGCCCAGTTCTCTTCTTTTTGAAATACTCATAAACATAAAAAAAGGGTTGTGCATGCGCGGTCATAGCGCAGACCACAGGATAAGGCTAAAATCTGTAATAGATCTAGGATTATAGGACCAATGCCTATAAGGAGACTCAGTCTCCCTTGGTCCATCAATATGGAGATGTAGTCATGACTGTCAAACAAAGATAAAAAAAAAAAGTGTTGATAATTTTTGGGACTTCTACAGACGTGAGCATGTACAGCCTGATCTTCATGCTCTACATAGTGTAGACAACACAAATTTCTGATTAATTTAGGTAATGGGCCTACTTGAGGCAATTAGAGACCCACGCTACATAATACCCGTGTCTCAAGTGCCAATGACAATGGTGAGCTGCGGCGTGCTGCCATCGTCCCTATAATCTATCCATGACGCGTGGAATGCGACAATGCAGCCCACAGAATAAATCCTAAAATTTGATTGATTCAGTCCCTGAACATATCTTGAGGATTGGGATCCATTGAACCCCTATATCAAGGCCATGTAGCATGACAATGTGGCTGCGCATGCACAGCCTGATCTTCATACTCGTGAAGACAATGCAGCCCACAGAATAAATCCTAAAATTTGATTGATTCAGTCCCTGAGCATATCTTGAGGATTGGGATCCATTGAACCCCTATCTCAAGGCCATGTATGAAGACAAAGTGGCTGCGCATGCGCAGTTCTCTCAGTTTGTGTTTTTGAAATACTCATAAAGACACTACTTTTTGAAATACTCATAAAGACACTACGTCACTACTTTATACTGGTCATAGTGCAGACCACAGGAGATGCCTTTTATCTGCAATAGATCTAGGATTGTAGGACCTTTGCCTATAAGGAGAATCGGACTACCTTGATCCCACAGCATGGAGATGTAGTCATGAAATATAAAAACGTGTTAGATATTTTTGGGACCCCCGTAGACATGAGTATGTACATCCTGATCTTCATACTCTTCACAGTGTAGTGCACACAAGTTGACGTATTCACGGCGGCAGTCGCGTTCCGATGCATGGAGAGGGCTCTCGGGCCGAGCCCTCTCCATAGCCGGTAAGTCTCTGCTGCATATTGCAGCAAAGGCTTACCGGTAACACCCGCGATCGGTGTTTTCTTGCTGATCACCGCCGGCAAAGCTGCCGGCGGCTTCAAACAGATGGCGGCGCATGGGCGCCGCCATCTTTCCGAGGATTGCCCCTCCCCGTGACGTCATCGGGGAGCGGTGATCCGTCGCCATGGTAGCTTTGGGTCTCACGAAGACCTGAAGCTACTTCGGGTTAACCCATTCATTACAATGTGCTATCAGCACATTGTAATGTATGAGGAGGAAAATCCACATATACTGCCATACTGTAGTATGGCAGTATATGGTAGGATCGATAAGACAACCTAAGGGTTACCAGTACCCTAGGAGTCTGAAAATAGTAAAAATAAAAATTTAAAAAAAGTAAAAAAAAAAAATTATAATAAAAAACCTTAAAATTCAATCACCCCCTTTCCCTAGAACTGATATAAATATAAATAACAGTAAAAATCATAAACATTAGGTATCGACGCTCCGATAATCCCCGATCTATCAAATATAATAACGTTTTTTTCACTGCGTTTAAACCCCTAACGGAAAATCGCGTCCAAAGTCAAAACTGGCACTTTTTTTGCCATTTAAAAAAAATAAATTCTATAAAAAGTGATCAAAAGGTCGTCAGTCTAAAATAATATCATGAACCATCATCAAAAGTCGCAAAAAGCTACCCCACCCTCAACTCCATACAACGAAGTATGGAAAAGTAAAGAAACGGCAAATAAAAAAAATTTTTGTTCATGAGGTTTTAATTTTTGTAAATCTTAAAAAACATTATAAACCTATACAAAGTTGTATCCCCTGTAATCGTACTGACCCAAATGATAACTATGCGATGCTCTCTTTGTGTCGTAAGTGACAGCCGTATATCCATAGCCCCCAAGAATAACGACACACAGTCGTTTTTTTCACCATTTCAGCATTGATCATGGATTGGAATTTTTTTCCCACTTCCCGTACATGCATGGAATATTCAATGTGGTCACCATGAAGTGCAATTTGTTAGCAAAACGAGCCGTCCAAACATATGCTTTTTAACCGTGTAAAAATAAAAAAGTTTAGATTATTTGAAGGTGGGGAGTGAAAAATGGAAATGAAAAAACGGGAAAGGGCCCGGTCCTTAATCGGTTAAGTTTCATGGCCTCTGAGTAAGGAAATGTGGCTGCGCATGAGCAAAAAACCCAGAAACACCTGAGCAATCAATGTTGGCAAATTTTGGGATCCTACAGACATCAAGGGAGAGAGCTGCGCATGTACGACCACACTGGCTTACTCTTCGCAGTTTAGATAACCAAATGATATCCCTATACATGACATCACTTTGGGTCCTGCACCTTGAGGATTGGGGTCCCTACCCTCAGTCTCATGGGCTCTGAGCTCGAAACTGAGGAAGCGCATGTCTTGTAGGTCTCGGATTTAGTTTTTCTGGAAGTTCCAAAAATAGATCCAGGTTATATCTGGGATGGTCTCAGATATGCATGAAGAAGGCGGAGCATGTGTGTCCTCCACTCTCTACATGCCGGACCACAATTCTGTAGAGGTGGGGCCGACACCTATCACATACATAGAGCACATCCTGTGGATAGTTCTGTGGTCCGGAATATGGCAGATCCGTGTTACCGATTTCACTACGATTCCACAACTTTCCGTAATTTTGGTCTCACCTTCATTTCTACCTTCAATCATCACCTCTTGGGTTTTAATTTGCACGTGTCCCCATCTACCGTAATAACCCGCAACTAATTATAACACATTACCGCCTCTTGTCTATTGTCTGCTCCATTCCCGAAAAAGTATAAAAGGCAACAACAAAGTCTTTATAAGCCGCGGTGTCGTCACACAAAGAGCGGAGCATTGTCTTATAATAACATAATACAAGCGCAATCTCACCGGGACTCGTCGTCTCAACTTCACCACACAGGAGGGAAAAGATAAAAGCCGCAGAGAGAGAAGATGTGTAATCATTACACCGCAACGCTACACAATCACAGGTGGTAGCCAAAGTCTCCGAGATATGTCCTCACACCGAAATAATGTTATCTCTGACACCAGAATGGTGGGACTCATACATCCTCTATGCACAGTATATTGTACATAGGGGGCAGTATTATAGTAGTTATATTCCTGTACATAGGGGGCAGTATTATAGTAGTTATATTCTTGTACATAAGGGGCAGTATTATAGTAGTTATATTCTTGTACATAGGAGGCAGTATTATAGTAGTTATATTCTTGTACATAGGGGGCAGTATTATAGTAGTTATATTCTTGTACATAGGGCCAGTAGTAACAGTGATCCTCCAGTAGTTACAGTGATCCTGCCAGTAGTAACAGTGATCCTCCAGTAGTAACAGTGATCCCCCCATAGTATAATGCCCCCAGAGTGGTCTGTACATAGTATATTGCCCCCCTTTGTGGTCCCGCATAGTATAATGCCCCCAGAGTGGTCTCTACATAGTATAATGCCCCACTGAGTGACTCCACATAGTATATTGCCCCCTGAGTGGTCCTGCATAGTATAATGCCCCCAGAGTGGTCTGTACATAGTATATTGCCCCCCTGAGTGGTCATGCATGGTATAATGCCTCCCCTGAGAGGTCCTGCATAGTATAATGCCCCCTGAGTGGTCTCTACATAGTATAATGCCCCCAGAGTGGTCTGTACATAGTATATTGCCCCC